>SRMA01026708.1:65624-87782 GCA_007224835.1 Danionella cerebrum | reverse complement strand
CCAGGGAAAAAAAAAAAAAAAAAAAAAAAAAATGTTCATTCAAATGTAAGTCGCTTTGGATAAAAGCGTCTGCCAAATGCATAAATGTAAATGTAAAAGCACTGATAAGTAATCCACCAGAATATTGTGTTCAGACACTAATATCAGAGTGCTGAGCAACACAAATATATTGTTAAAAATTGTATGATTTTCTATAAATCAATAGTGGAAATTTAGCCATTTAAATTGTTTTATAATAGGTCTGCTTCAAAAATTCTAAACCTATCTCCTACTAGACCGCTCGAGCTACAGCCACCAAACTTTGCCAAGACATCCAAATGAAGACGGGAAATTTTGTACTGACCACACTTGTGAAGGTTAGAAGTCCATTCAAGACCATTTCAATCATTGTGCAAAAGTATTTGAACCTAGAAAGGGTTAAATATTTACCATTGACTTATAACAGCTACTGAAATAAATGAAAAAAGGAAACAAAGATATCTTTAAGATGAAACATCATAGATAATTTGTTTATGGTAATCATAGTAACAACTTACATTTCTATGACATCATTGGTAGTTACCTAGCAACCAAACCATTTATCCTAGCAACCACATTTTCTGAACTCTATCTCAGCTTTGGTAAATGATAGAGATACGGAGGTTGGTTTATAACTTATAGTAAGGTAACATTACGTTATGCCACTGACACCTCCATAGTAACCAGACTGTTTTTCCCAGCAACCAAATTCGGCAGAACCATAGCTAAGCTTTAGGAAGTCCTAAAGACACAGGGGTTGATACATCACTTATGGTAACATACTGTACATTGTATTGTCACTGACCCCTCTATAGTAACCAGGCTGTTTACCATAGCAACCGATTGGTCATATCTCTATCTCAGCTTTGGGAAATCATAAAGACATGGGGGTTAGTATATGGCACTCGTATAGACATAAGAAACCAGTTTGAATAAAAATATGTTGGCTTAAAAGAAATATAGAGACATTGGGTGTTGTTTATGTTACAAACAGCACTTTTACAAGCAAACCTGTGAAAATTTTACCATCTAGATATAAATCCAATACTATAGTTATGCTGTAACCTTGTATATTAATGTACAATATAGTGTATTTTGCATACAAGTCGAGTTTTAACTACTTTTTAAAGCATTGATTTTAGTGCAACCATCACACTTTTAATGCAGTTTGAACCGAATACATTGAACCGAAAAAAAAAACATTTTTCAATAAGAATTTCTAACAACTCTAGAGAACACAGAGCAGGGGCTTAGAGTATATTACAGTGCAACCCATAACTGATTGAAGATAAACATGAGCATTGTTCAGTAAATAATCAATGAAATCCAATGTGACTGAGTGATAAGCATGTACTCTATTCTCACACTACACACAGCTTTTATGGAGTAGGTTTAAAATGAAGTCAGTTTTGAACACTTACTTCCATCCTCAAACATATCCTAAACATCTCTTCCTTAGCTTCAGTATGAACAAGAGTGCATCTGATCCGCAGAGCTAAAGGAATTGACTTCCCTTCATTCTAAACCCAGGGTTAAGCGCGTTCAGTCAACCACTAAGAAGATGTTGAAAGTCCTCCAGAATGCTCTAAATTCCCAACTCTGTCCATTCTCCTGAGACAGGAGGACTCGTATAAGGTGTCCTCTTGAGACCCATCCTCTGTTCTTCCTGTTCGAAGAGGAGATGCCAACTCACAATGACTTCCTGCTTGTTCCATTAAAAAGAAGCGTATTTTAGGTCTTTGTGTTACACAAAAGTCTCTTTCTGGTTGCTATGTACTCTTGACTCTCCCACACTTCAGTTAAGAAGGATAGCTGCTCTGTTTGACACATTCATGGTTGTTTTTTCCAAAAAAATGTACCATTTGATTCATGAAAGAATCTCTTGTAAGCACAATCCGGCCTTTTCCTTTACTCCATGGAAAAGAGAGGGGCAATTAGAATGAAGCTCTCATGTCTACCCCAGCGCCGGGAACTTCCCCCGCGGAGAAGAGTTTTTCTCTCGACACAAAGTTCTGACAGACTGAGAAAGGACACTCACTCACAAATAGACTCCGGCACACTCATGCTGATGTCCTTGGCAGATCCTTGACATCTAGAGTCTTTTACATGCAGATTAGCTCTGTTTTGTTTTCTTGCACACACTCAGGCTGGCCTGACATTTGACATATTATCAGAGTTACAGTTAACCTGCTGCAAAGTGAAAATATACATTTGCAAAAGTGAATTACAAGATTCTTTTGGTGGCTACTTTATTAGGAACAGCTTTTTGTAGCCACATTAACTCCTCGTGGCATTGAGTTACAAAGGTGCTTCCATGAGGCAAACCACATTCCACGTGTGCTTTAATGCATCTAGGTCTTGTGACTGTGGGGGCCATTTGAGTTCAATGAACCCTTACCATGCTTGTAAACTTTGTCATTTGTTAAAAGTGTAAAATTAAAATTTTGAATTGTATTATAATTAAAAGAAAAAATTTCCTCATTGGTTAATAACTCATTGTAGTACCAGAAGCTACAGCTAGAGGGGCTCTAATGAGTTTAAAGAGTGGTCATAAAACAGGATGAAGGTAAAACTTTAGCAGTGTCCCAATTCAGATGCAGATTTGAAGGCTGCCTGTCACACACTGCACGAAGAAGTCCCATTTTGTCAAAAATCAAAGGGTCCTTCAAATACATCCTCTTTACCCCTGAATTCAGAGGATGTACTGCCAACGTCCTTCGAGCTTTCCACGCTCCTTTTTTAACATCTTGCTAACACAGAATAGCAAGCAACATTTCCATTTAAGGACAGTAGTTAAAAGTATTCTTTAAATGCTTGTAGTGATCTTGAAATTCAGTGTTTTTTGACATGATTCAAAATGTCTTACACCCAAAATGGCCGACACAGTATAATTGGACATAGATCTACTCGGCATGATGCCCCAAATGCATTGAGATTTTACAGTTTTGGCACAAAGTGCTTGGGATATACGAGCCGAAATGCCAATTTGTTTACATCTCCTGATCACTAGGGGTCAGAGTGCCGAAAAACTGCATGCAATCTCAGACTAAAGTTCCTACAACATACAAGTTTGGTGTCAATAGTCAAAAGTGGCACAGAATTATAGAACCACAACCATTTTTCTTACAACCAAGTTTTGCTTAATAATCTTTCGCAAATTATTCAAAAACGGTTTGACGAATAAAAATTCTGCAAAATATCGTTTTGTCGGCATGGTTAACAAGATGGTCTTGTCCAAATTTCATGACAATTGGACAAATGGCCTAAGAAGATTTCGCAGAAGTAGTTTTTTTTTCCAAAGGGAAAGAATGTCATTTATATGACTTAGGGTTCTTAAGTTTCGCCTGGTGGTGGAAAGCTTAAATTTGGTGAGCATAATGGTCAGAAGCTTGGAAGTAAGTGTTCCAAATTTCACAAGGATAACGCAAGCAGTTCTGTGGGTGGAAATGGAAGTAGAAGAAACTGAAGAAAAAGAAGAAGAAGAAAAGCAATGGAAACAATAGGTGCCTTTGCAGCTTGGTGCCTAAAAATGGCACCCACTGTGCCGTACTATAACATTGGAGCATTTGTTAGTCTCAACATTTTCTATGGAAGTGGCCGTGAATATACAAAGTGGTGTGGAGAGGAAAAGAAATTAGATTTGCTTTGATTTACCCGCCAGGTTCTCAAGAGAAGTATGAATGGATTTGCAGCATGGACCTCTTTGTTGTCGTGTTTCCTGCACTCCTGCCAAGGACCCAGAACTAACAATCTCTGTTTGGGACCTACAGGATGAGGAAAGCTGTTAGTTTACACAATACTAAATATAGTCCAATCGAGGTGGATCAAGGGGCTACCTGTACAAGAAGGGGGCGACAGTGGCTGTGTTGGGATGGTTGTATTGTTGTTGGGGAAGCTGCACACTGATCAGGTTGTTGGCTGTTGAATTGGTCAACGCATTAGGGGTGAGGTCTCGACCTCCTTTCCCGTGTAAAACTGCTAAACTTGATGCAGAGCTGTAACTTCGGTTCTCTCTCAGCCCATTGTGGACAGATAAGCTTCCTATCCTCCCGCTGCGCAAACGATCGCCCTCCGCTCCGCAAGGAGTCTTATTTTGAGTGGAACTCTTTCCTGTCGGGCTTGGTTTGGGAATCCCAGTCATTGTGGATTTGGCATCTTTCTTCCCTTTTGGGATAGACTTTTTACACTCAAGGGCACGGTCTTTGGCATCTCCTTTATAATTGACCTTTTCTTTAGGCATCTCTTTAACCTTTTCAGTTAATTTCGCTGAGGTCATCCTTGGCGCCAAAGCCCTACCAATCGTCAGCTGGGCAATGCCTTTAAGAGCAAGCTTGGGGCTTGGACTTCCACTGTTGGGAGTAGCAGGCTGCTGGTTTCTGTGGTGAACTGGACAAAATTGTGCACCTCCTGATTCTAAAGCATCCACTTCTTCTGTACTGGTAACACTAGAGGCTCTGGAAGATGCTTTGCTGTTGAAGAGCTTGAGTTTATCCAGCATGGATTTCTGAGCGATGACTTTTGGAGGAACCTCAAAAGAACCAGGGGTTGTTGGTTTAACTGTGACCATGGAGGATGTGGAACTATGTTTAGCACTGAGAGACTTGCTTCTCCAGGGTTTAGAAGGAGTAGTTGTGCTGCTGGTGCAGCCGGGAACAGGAATGGAGGAGCTGGTTGATCCAGAACTAGCCATTAAGGATGAAGGAGTTGTTTTCTCTGTGAGGATTAGGATGTAATCTCACATTATACATCCTCGAACAATGGAAAGAAAATTGTATCTCTTTGTGGTTTCAGACACTGCTATGCAATAGAGCTACAATGATTAGCACATTTCTACGGAATATATTAATAATAACTTAAACAAATATTGTTATGAAACTTTAAATTCAGCCACAAAAGGAAAACATTTCCTGTAACTAGATATTCCAATACCATTCATGACATCTTTCGGTCTTATGTGCGATAGCTCCCTCTGGTGTTAAATTTGGTGTATTTAACATACATTTGGTTATACACATTCTTGTTTCAGGCATTGTGAAGCAAAAAAATATTTTACACAGCAGAACTTTAACAGAATCTTTGTTTAAAACTACAGTGGTCAGATACTTCCTGTTTTGAACCGCGTCTGCACACAGCACGGACTCCTACATACAGACCTTTCAGCTTTTAGGAGCATCTGAACATAGTGCAGTAGTTATGTTTGCACAGCAAAGCCCCCAAAGTTTGATCTAAAAAGTTTTCCCTTTTTAATAATCACGCAGGTCTACAATTTTGTCCCTGGTGTCCAGGTCTTAAATCTTGCCCAATAAAATGCAAATAATTTAATTAAAAATATCATGACTATCAGGATTTTTTATATCAGCTGGGGTGTGCCCATCATCAAAATTACAGATCTCTGCATTCCTTGTAAAAAAAAACAGTGCATCATTTGCATACTGAAATGTAATATTTATAGCCGGTAATGGCAAGCACATTCAAGGCATTTTGTAAACCAAAACTGCATGAAAATACAGGTCATGCACAAGCCTCTTCCTACTCCAATTCGGCAGAGTGGACTTTCCTTCAGTAAATTGTATTTGTCAAAATCCAGATGGACCTGGAGATGAGAAGTGGGACTTGGTTGGCATACTGAAGGATTTATTCAATAAATCCATGCTGTGTGGTACAAATGGTAACAATTTGAGGTATCAGGTCATAAGGATGTGTTCCTGGGTAGTTCTCAAGGTACTCCAAAAGGTGAAATCTTGCACAGAGTCGCACTCTGAAGATCAGCGATCTTGAAATTCTTCCCTTTTTAATAAATCTGCAAGTCTACAATTTTGTCCCTGGTGTCCAGTCCTTAAGTATTGCCCAAGAAAATGGAATTTAATAAAAAATCATGACCATCCGGAATTATAATTCAGTTGAGGTGTGCATATCATGAAAATTACAGTTGCCAGTGGGAAAACTTGACAAACTGCAGTGCAACAAATACTGTAAATGTAATATCTATAACTTTCAGAATTTTCTGAACAAAAACACATATTCTAAACCAAAAATGCCTAAAAATACAGGTCAAATCTCAGAATCAACAGAGCCAAAAAGATCACCATCTGAAGAGCCAAGAAAAAAATGTTCTAATTTTTACTTTTACTTATGACTTTCAGCTCTTAATTCCCCAACAGTCAAACAGAATCTTAACTCCAAACATCTCAACTTAGCTTAGGTGTACACTGGTTTTGTTCCAGTTCAATAGATAGAAAATTGACTTTTAGGTAACATTGCAGCCTCTCGGAACCTTCAAGGTAGCTCCGATTCCAACCAAACTAAGTAGAGTAAGTAGATGTTGCCCTATTATATCCCCACATACAACAGCTATTGAGCAATAACTGGTTACATTTTTTAGAAAATTTAATTTCTTACTTTGTAGATTGGAGTGCTGTGATTAACTGACCTCTTTCATGAGCGTAAGTCAAGACTGGTGCCTTAATGCGGTCACACTGGTTGAAGCTTTGGCTGCGTCTGTTGGTGCTGGAAGCACGAGGTTTACCCTCACCACTCGCTCGTACATCGGGACTCCCAAGCCTGACACACAAACTTCACTCAGAGCAAACCCTGGATTTTTCTTTCAACAAGAACCACTTATGATGCACGGGATGAGCAATTACACAAGCAAGCATCAAGACCTTTTATACTCAACTCCACATTTGATCATATGACAGAGGACAAAACAACTATTGAAAAGGGTTCACATGCTTTTAGGCCTTAGGACACACTTTGAGTAACACCAGGAGATGGAGCTGTTGTGCACATGTGGAAGCAAAGAGCTGGAATGGGAGTGCTGTGATGATGAGGAATGTTGAAGGCTGACCTAGTGTTGTTTTTCTGAGCAACTGAGAGTCTGACAGTTTTTTTCGGACTGCAGACTTTCGATGGATGACTTCAAGAGAGAATAAGAGAATAGAGAAAGCGGTGAACAAAAATGGAGTGTTCAAATGAACTGAGTGTAGCTGCAAACGAAACAACACTACATTTGTATTAGGTATATTTAAGTAACAGAATATTTACTATTACATTTACAAGCTTCTAATGGAAAAAAGGCAGCTTTTGATTCATTGCAGAGGCGCATATGTCTTTGAAAACTCTATGTGGAATACCCATTTTAAAAATGCCATGCATCATTTGCCAGATGTTGGTTTGGTAGCGTCTTTACAATGTTTGAAGGTTTTTGATTGTGCATGTGGACACATGAAGTCTTGCTGTTTTTGGTTTTAGAGAAAAGCCTCTGGAATAATTTATCCACCACTCCTTTATTTGCAAGGGGTCTCACAAGACTCTACTATAGGCAAACTTCTTTTCAACATATAGCTCAGATCTCTTTGTGGTTTTTAGAGGGCATTGTTGAGCTTTGTTCATTGTATATGTTAATCACTTGCGACTCTTGTGACTGGTGGTCAGAGGGTCTTTTGAAGTGTATGGATGGCATTAAAAGCTTTTCTTACAATTAAACCAAAACTCAGGTCATTCGTTTTTGCGATCTAAAACCTTGTGGCTGGGTCATGGCATTTCAATCAGTAGTAGCACAGGTCAACAGCTATTTTTGATGCTGGTTAGAACATGTGGTATAAATGCAGTGGTTTTTATTTCCATTTTAGGACCATTGCTAAGTCGATTTTAACAATCCAGGATCTGGCTATAGCTAGCCACACTTTTATTACTTCACGGCTGGACTACTGCAATGGCCTTTATTTTGTCAACAGTCTCAAATGCTCCTTTGCTAATGGATCAGAGAACGCAGAATTGACTTTTGAAGTTGTGCCAAAATCTAAATTTAAATCAGGAGGGAGAGGAAAAAAAGGGGGAGGGGATTCTTTCTTTTAGAAATTAAGAAGATCTGGTGAAAAGGAGTTTTGAAGTTAAAACTAGTATTAAACATCCATGAATCGTGACCACCAATCAGGATCCAATTTTTTTTTTTTTGCAGTAAAAAAAAAAAAAAAAACTAAAACAGTACTTAATTAGAATGTTCAATATCATTTTAAAATGTATAGTTTACAGCAGTGGTTCTCAAAGAGGGGGGCGCACAGGCCCTGCACGGGGGGCGCAGATCATCAGCAGATGAGAAGAAAATAACAAAAAAAAATAAACAGCTAAAAGACTTAGAGCACGTGTCAAAATTAGTCAAGCGAGAGCTTAAAGTGTCTAAAAAAAAAGAAAGAAAAAAAAACTACATTTTCTACAATGCCTTTGGCTACGGTAGCTGTAACGATGTTTACGCATCCATCCGTACTCACGAGCGAAACTGCAGAGCTGCCAAGTCTCACACATTGAATGTAAGACTCTAGCATTTGAGTGATCTCTCACGCCACACCTCAGATTTCTCACGCTACAATAAATTTCAAGATGTGAAATGGGTGGAGCTGAAAGACGATGATCGATATGCGTCTTCAGTCTGTGAGGGTTTTATTTTTGCTAAAATGACAAAAATGCTATTTTTCTTTATTCGCTTGGACAGTTCAAGCTTCATTAACAGAGCTATGTGGGTTTTCATAAGCTGACAAAAATCAAAAAGATTTACATTAGAAAAACAAGCATACAACTGTTTCTATGCAACTGAATTGTCACTTGAATAAGTTAAAAATAATGAGTTAACATTAAGGAGTAGTTACATTTATTTTACATTAAAATAATTATTAATTAATTATTATTTTACATCTGTGGGGGCCCAGATTCTTTTAAAGGTTTAAAGGGGGATGCGACCAAAAAAGTTGGAGAACCACTGGTTTATGGTATGTGTATAAATAAATTAATAAAATTTGAAAGGTTTAATTACATTTAAGTACATTCTTATTAAAGTAAAGAAAAATGAATAATTCACTTACTAAAGCTCAAACTATCTGTAAAAAAATAAATAACTTTTTAGTGTAGTGAAGGAACAATAACCATACAATAACAATAACCACACACCAAGCCAATCCCTTGTACAGGTCTACAATTTTGTCCTTGGTGTCCTTGGACAGCTCTAGGGTCATGCTCTTAGGGGAGTAGCTAGATAATAATAATGATGTCAAAGTTTTTCCTTTTTTTAAGTAATAAAATGATTATGGTGCTGTATTAAAAAGTAACCCCACATATCCCTGTTTTTGAAGTGTGCTTTGCTCCAGGCTCAGTTTCAAGGGATGGTTGATAGCCTTAAACCTAATCCCCCTTTTTTCTTCTCTTCTATATTATTATTATTTTTTTCTTCTTCTTCTTCTTTTCCTCTTCCTTTCTTTCTTTTTCACTCGTGTACCTTCACCCTTCCCCAATCCAATATCCACTCCCACTTTCAGTTCAACACCGTCTTGTCCTGACACAACTATTATAAACTGACTCGCGGGAACCACAACTAATAAATATTTACATACAGTCAATGTTCCAATCCAGAGGAGAAAACATGAATCCAGGGGCCTGTACCATGAAGCCGGATTAGCTGGCTAGCCAGGTAAGTTTAGGATTAGTTTGCACCAATGCTGGGTTTTAGGTACCATGAAAGAAACTCGGCTTCAGTTGGTGTTCATTGCCATGGTAACTTGCGCTGCACGGCTAACCTGCTCCGGGGCAGGTTAAGTTCTGGATTCGAGATCTCAAAACGAACTTTGACCAATCAGTAGTGAACATTTAAGTGACACAACTAATTTCTAGTGTCTGTTGCAATGGCTTGTCTTTTTCTGAGAAATCCCGTGGACATTTCCGCGCAAATTGTTCGAAGAGCGCTTCGCAGAGAAAGAGTTTTTAGGGACAGACAAGATCCCATTGCCTTCCCTGATAGTTACTTGTATGAAAGATACAAATTTTAAAATAATTTTAAATTATTTTAACTGTTAACAGTAGTTCAGCAGTGAAAGCATATTGAAATCCAGTAAGTGAAAAGTAGTTAGTAACACTACAACTTTAGTGATCATTCTTCATTTGTCCGGTCGAATACTTTTAACAATTACACTGTTATTGTAAAGTGTTAGCATAATTTTTACGGGCGTGCAAATACATAAACTAATGTTTAATATACCGTATTTTTCGGCTCATAAGACGCACCGGCACATAAGACGCACCCAATTTTAAATGAGGAAGATCTAGAAAAAAAAGATTCTGAACCAAATACTGTTGTAAAATATTTTATATCAACTGTGTAAAAGGTAACAGCCAAACATGTAACATGAACAGACAGTAAACAGTAAAAGTAACAAAAAAAAGGTTGTAATGTTTTTCTTTGCCCCCACTCATCATTCTATAGTCCACCATTCGTTATCACCATCACTGTTCCAGTGCAACATTGCCCCCACATTAGTAATACTGTAATAGCCAGTAACATTGTCACTACACTACTAATAATAGCCAGTAACATTGTCACTACATTACTAATAATAAGCAGTAACATTGTCACTACATTACTAATAATAGCCAGTAACATTGTCACTACATTACTAATACTAGCCAGTAACATTGTCACTACATTACTAATAATAGCTAGTAACATTGTCACTACATTACTAATAATAGCCAGTAACATTGTCACTACATTACTAATAATAGCCAGTAACATTGTCACTACATTACTAATAATAGCTAGTAACATTGTCACTACATTACTAATAATAGCTAGTAACATTGTCACTACATTACTAATAATAGCTAGTAACATTGTCACCACATTACTAATAATAGCCAGTAACATTGTCACTACATTACTAATAATAGCCAGTAACATTGTCACTACATTACTAATAATAGCCAGTAACATTGTCACCATATTACTAATAATAGCTAGTAACATTGTCACTACATTACTAATAATAGCCAGTAACATTGTCACTACATTACTAATAATAGCCAGAAACATTGTCACTACATTTACTAATAATAGCCAGTAACATTGTCACTACATTACTAATAATAGCTAGTAACATTGTCACTACATTACTAATAATAGCTAGTAAGATTGCCCCCACATTAGTAATAATACAGTGGTTCTCAAACTTTTTTAGTCGAGCCCCCCTTTAAACCTTTAAAAGAACCTGAGCACCCTCATATGTAAAATAATAATTATTTAACAATTATTAAATAATTATTTTAATGTAAAATAAATGTAACTACTCCTTAATGTAAGTGGAACGTCCACTGCTAGGTCTATGTACCACATTGTATTTGTATGTATGTTGCCATTTAAGAGCTGCGCGTGTGCGAGTAGAGGGAGAGACGAGTGTGTGCGAGGAGAGGGAGAGACGAGTGTTTGCACGCTGCTCTTCCCCTGGGACCACTACCCTGTTACATATTGTTTAGTTTCGTTTTGTGACGCTGAAGGAGGCTAAAAATAAAGGTTTGAGTTTGGGATGATGTGCTCGTCTTGAAGCTCCTTCTTTTTCCACTGGCTCTCCGACACAAGCGTCACATCAGGCTCAAACATCGCAAATAAACTGTTAGCTGTGCCCATTTCACATCTTGAAATGTATTTTAGCGTGAGAAATCGTGTTTGTAGCGTGAGAGATCACTCAAATGCGAGAGTATTACGTTTAATGTTTGAGAAACGGCAGCTGTGCTCTGTACTTTCGCTCGTGAGTATGGATGCGGAAGCCAAAGGCATTGTGGGAAATGTAGTTTTTTCCCCCGTTTTCGTTACGACCACGATATGGCAGAGATGGGCGATGACGTCAGCGCGCAGCGCCGGCTGTACAAATATGGCCACGGCTTCGGCCTAGCACCGGAGCTCCGGAGCTCTTACACCTCTCATACGGCCGTGACCGGACTTCGCGGTGCTCTGCATTCGCTCGATAAGATGCACCAACTTTTCCCCCTCAGTTTTGGGGAAGAAAAAGTGCGTCTTATGAGCCGAAAAATACGGTACATAATTAGACCTTGATGTATAAAATATGTATTTAATTTATGCATTAACGCTATCCGCAATCTTTCTCCAACAGTCCTCTCTCGCTTTGGCAGCATACACTGTGATACTGCGCGCTTGTAAAACATGCTTAAATTCATTGTATTTCTGTATTATGATAGTTTGCTCCTCAGCGGAGAAATATAAGGACCTCCATCTCTCCATGTCGAACGCAATTGGTTGTTCGGTGGCACGTCACTCTTTTATGTGCACGCGCGCGCCTCAAGTAATCATGCTTAAGGATCAAAGCCTGGGTTAACAAAGAAAGTTGATGAGCTTCATCATGGTACCATTAATGCCTCATTGCATCGGTTTGGATTTGTCAACCCAAAACTAATCCTGTAACTCTGAGTTTGTTCATCTATGTTCATGGTACAGGCCCCAGGTGTTTTACTCCCCTGGAGAAAGCAAAACTGTCCAACTCAGCAAGGCATGTACTCTCCCATGTGATGGCTTTTGAGCAGGACAGAACAAGGTTAAAAAAAAAAAGCTAATCCCCCTGCCTTCGTTCAAAGGAAGAATTGGGAGCGCCTTTCCCGTCATTGTACATAAGCACAAGAGCAAGTAAGGGCTACAAGGAGACATTGAATTGGGAGGGAGGGTGGTACCTGGACTGTAGCTCCTGGACATTGTGAGGTTTCTGGGCTCTCTGGGAACTGGTGGGCTGTGGTTTCTGTTGATGGATGGGTGATTGACACGGAGAGGCGTGCAGAGACCGAACTGGACTGACGCTCCTCTGAAGCATTATGCCGGATTTCTCTCTCAAACTCTGCTGTTGCTGCTGTCTAAAGCGAGACAGTGTGAAGAACAACCCCAAAATGGTCTTCAGGTTCCCATTGCAGATCTCTGCCAATTTACAAAGAAATTGACAGTTTAAGTATTAGTACAAATTAAATCCAAAACCCCCCCAAAAAAATAACATTTTAACACACACTTTCCCAGAAACAAGCAAGAATGGACAAGCTTTTATTTACTTTTTTCTTTAAAGTTGATTTTCAATGGAGCTGTGTATGTTTTTAACAGTATAACGTTTAGTAAATGACTACTTGCCTTCCGCACAAAGTCCCTTGATGTTGACTCCTTTAGCAGCCAGAAAACCGAGACAAACATCAATGTTCTCAATCTGTTAAAGACGGAAATGTGGACAAAAATATAAAAATCTAATCTCAAGCTAAAACTCAGGGTTTATTCAGCAAATGAGCATAAAAGAAAGGTTTTGGGGTGTTTCAGTGACATTAAAATGTAGGTTACAAGGGAGAGTGTAGGGTACTCACAAAAGCCATGGAATCAGCTACGTTTGACGCAGACGTATAAATCAGCCTGGTGTCACGTTATCAAGTTTTATTGTAACACATTTCTTTGTTTTTACAAGGTATTTGAATAGGTAATATTAATATTCATGAGAATGGCCTCAAGTGATCCAATCACAAAGCTCTAAAATGACTGCATTGCACTGATTTCACAGAGCGTGAGGCTTCTTCTTATGGAGACAGTTTAAAAAAATTTAAACGGAAACTAAATTACACTAAAATATTAATTTACTATTTTAATTTAAATGGTGACCATCTTTATCGCAAAAAATGAGCAAAGTTCTAAAACAAGTACAATGTTCCTGTCACAACATTTTTTGACTTCTTACACTGATCCTAAAACAATTAAAACTATTCACTTTTATATTTATAAAATATTTTTATTGTATAGCTATCGTTTAGATGGGTAGTATTTACTGGTATTTTTTGTCTTTGTGTACTGGTGGCAGCACTTTATTCAAAATGTTGTTTTCAAATGTGCTCCGTAAATGTTGATTGATTGTTTAAATAACCGTATTTTCAATTAATTCAGAAAATAGGTTTGTCAAGGGTTCTGTGCTAAAGAAATAATAATTAATTTACTTATTCCAAGCTAAAAATCAAATAAAATTTCACATTCCTAATTTATTTCAAATTAGAAACCTTGCAAATCCTGCTTAAGTTTTTGTTGTTGTTGTTATGGGGGTGCTGGGAGTCCTACCATTTGAGAGCCACTCTGTGGAAATCCATTGATATCTGCAATCTTCTCATTCGCTAAATGGAAGAGAAAAGAAATGAGACATTTATTTAAAGCAACATAATCCTTTTTGGTTTTTTAAACATGTTGTCCACTTGGTGTGGTCTTCAACGTTTTCAGTATATGACAGATGTTTATTTTATTTAGGCTCAATAAATATTCATACCATGCTTTGTTGCCTCATAAACTCCCCACAAATTGCCCCTTTTCTCATAAAGCAACTCAGTCAAAGTAAAAAAGGTGGCGATTTTCCTCCATTTTTCCTAAACCTCCTCATTACGGTTAGATTTAGTGATATGTTGGAACAAACTTGTAGCTTTTAAATATGATTTGTTCCGAAGAGGCCCGTTGAAATATGGAAAGTTTAATCTTACCTACAACCTGAATGATTTCTGCCAGTAATACGCCGTCAGAGACATCCCGCTGGAGGTTTTTAATCAGGCGTGTGTGTCCGGACTTGGCGAGGTAGTGGTTGGCCCAATCAGTGTAAATCTTTCAAATGGAAAGAGGAAAAAAGTAGAAAGAGATTCAAACTGGGTGTTTTTCTTTTATATATTGGCTAAAAACAAGTTTTATATTTAGAGCAATGAAGACCCGGTTGTTTATAAAACGTGGTTTTCAAAGAATCGTTTTCAGGTAGCCGCGCATTTTTAAAAACAAATGTGTGTCATTTTGAAAACGCTGAGACAGTGTTGTCACGTGGACATTGAAAATGTTTTTTGGGGGTGTTGGAGGTGTGATTTGTTGTCGTCAAGCACTGTGCTTGGCGCAAAGACAAGGCTTCTGATTGGCCAATTTCACATTGTCTGCATTTTCGTACGGGCACACAGTGTGAGAAAAAAAACCCTGTGTTGGTGTTAAAATGGCGCCAGTATGGGACATTATTTTGATTAGCAGGCTAAGAAAATATATATATATTTTGGCACAATATATTGGATTAGACATGTTAGTGCTGCCCCCTAAAGGATGACAGGTGACACTTTATAAACTCTGATAAGTCGAGTAAATAAAACTAGACTCTGGCATTTAAACATTGAAATAACTGGTAATCCATAGTTTTTTTAATGTTTTTACATTCTTTATATTGACATTCTGCAAATGTAATGGTGGTAAAATATTAGTCAAGAGAGATGTTTTTATAGCGAGATGTTTAAAAGCAGCTTCATGTATAAGAATGTATTGTGGGATGGGATGACAAAGGTAAAGCTGTAAGATATTTTTGGCCATAACTAAACCATATTTAAATGACATTTTAGGGCCTACTAATGACTGTTTTTTGTTAATTAATTAATAGAATATTTAATTAGTGCACACGCTTTAGACGTGTGTGAAATCCGGAGCTCTTGGGGGAAAAACCTACACTAGCAATTCAAATTCAAATGGGGAGCTACATGCTACTTCAAATAGACATTTTTTATTCATTAGTGAATTACTTTTTTCATTTGCAATTCTTTATTTGTGTTAAAAAAAATTGCTTTTCATCTCTCAAAACATCATTTTAAATTTGCATTAGAATTTTTTTCTCAAAACATGAATTTTTTCTCGCAAAACTTTCTTTTATTTGCGACATGATATGGCCCCAAACTGCTTGGAAGAAATTTATCCAACATTTATCAAAATTACTGTGTTTTTGTCAATTATCTAAAAAAAATTTAAAATTTTTGAATATTTCATTAGCCTAGAACACATGTTTTAGACGTGTATGAAATTTTTTTATTTTTGCTTGCAAAACGTATTTTATTTCGCAACAAAATATGACTAAAAACTGCTTGGAGGGAATTTCACCAACATAACAATGATAATTATATATATATATAAAACTGAACTATTAAAAAATAATAATAAATAAATAAAACTAAATATTTAATAGAATTATAATAGAACTCTTACTAAAAATAAAACTATTTTAATACTATTTTTCATTTTTTAAATAATATAAAAATATGAATAACAATAAAGTATAGTAAAATATGATCAAATTAAATAGAGAAAAAGAAAACAAGTGATTACATTTGTTGAGGGTGATTAAGAAAGCAGAAAGCTGCCTCTAAACGACTTTCCATTTCTAGCCGTCTGGTAATTAAGGGAATGATTGAAAACATCTAGTCACACTGCAAACATGTCCAAAACACGAACCTGGCACATTTGGTGCCATTTCGTAAAAGTGCTGAATTTCCAGCTTCGTAGCCAGTAATAAGATCAACAGAGGTGCGACATGATGGCAAACCAGTACACATTAGAACCAGCTGTTCGCATGTGTGCTTGAATGTGTCGCCCATATGGCCAAATGCCCACCTGCAGTGCGGCTAACCACTGCTAATGCAACACTGTAGTAAAACCGTATGTGTGTGTGCGTGTACATATGTGTGCATGTTGTAATTACAGGCCCACTGCATGGCTGAGCTTTTCGTTCTACCCCGCCACATGAAGAACTTGGCTCTTTACTGGATTCAGGCTCTACTGAACATATGAAGCTATACAAACACATCAAGACTCATCCACATAGACATAAACTTCAACAGCACTGCAATAGACTAAAGGAGGACCACTGTGACTTTTCACCGACCATTTGCTTTGACCAGGTCAGCAGGCCTATTCTTACAGCATAATATTTTTAACATCTAAGTATAAACACATGGGCTTTTGTCGGGAGGCTCTGCAAACAGTGAGCACATTGGTGGTAATGTGGCTATAGTGTAAAGGAGGCTGACCCAAAGTTAACATTGTGGTAAGGGCGAGGGATGGGGACAGCACTTAAATGCTTGATTCAGCAAAGCTTTTGCAAAATTATTTTAAAATTAAACAGGAAAGCCAAAACCCATACTGTACTGTTGTAAGATTACGATAAGGGACAGCCTCACTCCTCACAATATTAAGTGAAACATGAAACTAGAAAATGATGTTGTCAGCTTCCTTTTTTACAGTATTTTTTTCATTATAGTACACAAAAACAAAAAAAACACAAGCCATATCACAGGTATTGTACTTAGAAGCGTTATCCCTAATTTTCACCACTAGAAGGCAGTGATTTGGGGTCTGTAAAATGAAACTGAAAGACGATCACACATTTTCCTACATTATAATTTGAATTACCTTGCAAATTACGTGTCATAGCTATTGTAATGTTTGTTCAAAGCACAAAATATCGAAACTAATAACCTTTACATTATATTTGTAATCAAAATTAAACAATGGTTGTTTCATTCCTACTGTGATCGGCACGTAGACTTCTGAGACTTCTAAGGGTTAACTTTAGCCAATATAACTTTTTATTTTAAGTAATTGTCAGAAAAATTAGAGTAGATAGTGAAGGTCAATCTCACGCAGATGACTGTTCATCGTGAAGTGCTAAAATAGCAACTTTCTTGCTTTTAAAAGGATTCTTACATCTGCGTCATACTTGAAATGCATATGCTCTAAATGCTTTGAATTTTGTGTGGTGAAAACTGATGGAAAAGGTGCGGAGGGGGGCGGGTTAGAAGATATTTGATATGATATTCCTGTTTTGCACATAAATTTAATCTGCATCTTTGGATGGAAATAAGGCAAGAATCAACACAATACCTGCAGAGCGTGTCATGTCTATCGTCGCATGACAAATACTGAGCCTACTGATAACCAAGTTAGTGGACTTCTGGGAAAGAAACTAAGAAGTTAATAACCCTTTAATTCTGTTAAAACTTACTGATTCGAAATTTTAATCAGTCTGGTCCTTTGGTGCTCAAAATTGGGACGGAGCATCTTGGGACAAGTGTTTCATGTCATTTACTCCCATTAAGCAGTTCTCACAGCAACTCATTCAGCTTTTAAAATGTGATTAAAGCAGGATGGAGCTTAGGAACAGGTAAAAACAGAGAGTCAGAGTGGGTATTCCTCTTGCAATGTGAATTTGTTTTAATGTTATGCACCATTTTTATATTATAGCAGAATTTTGGACATTTTCTAATCTATAACGCTTTGGGATACTAGGGGTAAAAGTCTGGGAAATTACTGAAACTTGGGGAGGTCAGTCCAATAAAATACCAGCCACTGTATAAAATAATTTGAGACCCAGGGTTAAAGGGTTAAACATCGACTTATAATGGACAACGAAAATAAATTACAAAAGGCAACAAAAATATATTCAACATCATAGAGAAACCAAACATAACATCCTAGCAACCAAATTGTTTACTTTAGCAACCACTTTTTAATATCTCTACCTCAGCTTAGGAAAATCATTTTGACATGGGGGTTGATTTACTTCACTACAAGTGACATGGGGGACATTAAATTATGTAACTGACCATTCCATGACAACCAAGTGTTTACCATAGCAACCGATTTGCCATATCTCTATCTCGGCTTAGGAAAATCATAGTGAAATGGGGGTTGATTTAGTTCACTCAAAGTGACTGGAGGAGGTTATATCATATAAAAATCCCCTGCACAGCAACCAGAATGTTAACCATAGCAACCAAATCACTATATCTCTACCTCAGCTTAGGAAAGTCCTAGAAACAAGGGGGTTGGTTTATTTTTCATTAAGAACATTTAAAAGAATACTTTGAAACTGCTCTTTTACAAGACAGCATCAAACTTTAGCTACTTAGTTAGCTACAAAAGAAACAAAGCAGTTTGTTGGAAATTCCAAAACTCTCAAAACAACTCTGTAGGTTTCAAGCAGGTTGCAGGCTAAAAAACAAAGATTAGGAATGATTTTCTTAAAGAAACATAAAAAAAAAAAACACAAGCAGTAGATTGACAGTAAGTGATCCGTCAAAGACTCAGTTAAATACAAAGAAGCAAAATTAAGCCAAAGCAAAGTGAAGCACCTGCGTTCCAACCTTCGGGTCTCTTGACACTTCTTTGCTGGTCTGAATTGGTCTCTGCAAAGCTGGCTTGCCATGACTCTGCTGCGTGCAGATGGAAGACTTCAGTGGGATCAAACTGGGCTGCAGAGCTCCCTTCTGAAGGCTTACTACCCTTGCTGGAATGGGCAGAGCGCTCCCATGAACAGGTTTGGGCAATCCAGACTTCATTTTGGTGGCAACTAAAACAACAGGCATCTTTTCTCTGCTGCTACAAAAACCACAGTCACTGGTGAAATGCACTGGAAAGCACTACCATGCTCGATGAAACAACCGTCTCGCAAAACGTTCAGCCAATGTGATTTTCCAGTCAAACCTTCCCAGTTTCAATGTCGTTTTTGAACAATGAATTTAAACGTAAAATCTGAACTCCACCCGCCACCTGCTCCTCGTTCCACAGATGCAAAGAGGCACCCGATATAGCATTGAACCACCACCACTTCTGAAATGCAACCACACTTTGCTGGACAGGAATTGCAGATAAGCAGAAAGGAGTGTGTGATTTGTCACTAGGGAGGGAGAAAGCTACAGTGTGCCATTCTACAGATACAGGAAGGCATGGGCATCAAGAGTTGGCACAACAGAATGTCCTTACGTCAATAGCCTGCTCTCGAATCAAACATATGTACCGTATTTTTCGGCTCATAAGACGCACTTTTTCTTCCCCAAAACTGAGGGGGGAAAGTTGGTGCGTTTTATCGACCGAATGCAGAGTGCCGCGAAGTCCGGTCACGGCCGTATGAGAGGCGTAAGAGCTCCGGAGCTCCAGAGCTAGGCCGAAGCCGCGGCCATATTTGTACACCCAGTGCTGCGCGCTGACATCATCGCCCATCTCTGCCATAGCGCGGTCATAACGAAAACGGAAAAAAAAAACTACATTTCCCACAATGCCTTTGGCCGCAGCGGTGCGGCGCTTCCGCATCCATACTCACGAGCGAAACTACAGAGTACACATTGAACGTTAGACTCTCGCATTTGAGTGATCTCTCACGCTACAAACCCGATTTCTCACGCTAAAATACATTTCAAGATGTGAAATGGGCACAGCTAATAGTTTATCTGCGATGTTTTTGAGCCTGACGATAAGATGATGAACGATCTGCATAGTCTTCAGTCTGTGAGGGGTTTTATTTCGCTAAACATTTACTTGGACAGTTTCACAAACTTGGACAGTTTGATCCTTCATTAATGGAGTTATGTGGGTTTTCATAAGCTGACAAAAATCAAGGTGCACAGATGCACAGCGCTCTCTCTCTCTCTCTCTCTCTCTCTCTCGCTCGCTCGCGTGAGGAAAACAAAACGCTCTCAATAACTGAAACTCTTCTTTAATAAACTCAAATCATCACTCGACGGTACATCTCACATGCAACCGAATTGTCACTTGAATAAGGTATAAATAATGAGTTATTTAACATTAAGGAGTAGTTACATTTATTTTACATTAAAATAATTATTAATTAATTATTAAATAATTATTATTTTACATCTGGGGGTGCCCAGATTCTTTTAAGGGCTCGACTAAAAAAGTTTGAGAACCACTGTATTATTACTAATGTGGGGGCAATCTTACTAGCTATTATTAGTAATGTAGTGACAATGTTAGTGGCTATTATTAGTAATGTAGTGACAATGTTACTAGCTATTATTAGTAATGTAGTGACAATGTTACTAGCTATTATTAGTAATGTAGTGACAATGTACTAGCTATTATTAGTAATGTAGTGACAATGTTACTGGCTATTATTAGTAATGTAGTGACAATGTTACTGGCTATTATTAGTAATGTAGTGACAATGTTACTGGCTATTATTAGTAGTAATTTGGGGACAATGTTACTAGCTATTATTAGTAATGTAGTGACAATGTTACTAGCTATTATTAGTAATGTAGTGACAATGTTACTGGCTATTATTAGTAATGTAGTGACAATGTTCCTGGCTATTATTAGTAATGTAGTGACAATGTTACTATGTTACTAGCTATTATTAGTAATGTAGTGACAATGTTACTAGCTATTATTATTAATGTAGTGACAATGTTACTAGCTATTATTAGTAATGTAGTGACAATGTTACTAGCTATTATTAGTAATGTGGTGACAATGTTACTAGCTATTATTAGTAATGTGGTAACAATGTTACTAGCTATTATTAGTAATGTGGTGACAATGTTACTGGCTATTATTAGTAATGTAGTAACAATGTTAACAGCTATTATTAGTAATGTAGTGACAATGTTACTAGCTATTATTAGTAATGTAGTGACAATGTTACTGGCTATCATTAGTAATGTGGTGACAATGTTACTAACTATTATCAGTAATGTAGTGACAATGTTACTGGCTATCATTAGTAATGTGGTGACAATGTTACTAGCTATTATTAGTAATGTGGTGACAATGTTACTGGCTATTATTAGTAATATAGTGACAATGTTACTGGCTATTATTAGTAATGTAGTGACAATGTTACTGGCTATTATTAGTAATGTAGTGACAATGTTACTGGCTATTATTAGTAATGTAGTGACAATGTTACTGGCTATTATTAGTAATGTAGTGACAATGTTACTAGCTATTATTAGTAATGTAGTGACAATGTTACTGGCTGTTATTAGTAATGTGGTGACAATGTTACTGGCTATTATTAGTAATGTGGTGACAATGTTGCTAGCTATTATTAGTAATGTAGTGACAATGTTACTGGCTATTATTAGTAATGTAGTGACAATGTTACTGGCTATTAGTGGTAATGTAGTGACAATGTTACTGGCTATTATTAGTAATGTAATGACAATGTTACTAGCTATTATTAGTAATGTAGTGACAATGTTACTAGCTATTATTAGTAATGTAGTGACAATGTTGCTGCTATTATTAGTAATGTAGTGACAATGTTACTAGCTATTATTAGTAATGTAGTGCCAATGTTACTGGCTATTATTAGTAATGTAGTGACAATGTTACTGGCTATTATTAGTAATGTGGGGGCAATCTTACTAGCTATTAGTAATGTAGTGACAAAGTTACTGCCTATTATTAGTAATGTAGTGACAATGTTACTGGCTATTATTAGTAATGTAGTGACAATGTTACTGGCTATTATTAGTAATGTGGTGACAATGTTACTAGCTATTATTAGTAATAGTGACAATGTTACTAGCTATTATTAGTAATGTAGTGACAATGTTACTAGCTATTATTAGTAATGTAGTGACAATGTTACTGTATATTATTAGTAATGTAGTGACAATGTTACTGGCTATTATTAGTAATGTAGTGACAATGTTACTGGCTATTATTAGTAATGTAGTGACAATATTACTGGCTATTATTAGTAATGTAGTGACAAT
>SRMA01026708.1:40205-65090 GCA_007224835.1 Danionella cerebrum | reverse complement strand
ATTATTAGTAATGCAGCGACAATGTTACTGGCTATTATTAGTAATGTAGTGACAATGTTACTAGCTATTATTAGTAATGTAGTGACAATGTTACTGGCTATTATTAGTAAGGTAGTGACAATGTTACTAGCTATTATTAGTAATGTGGTGACAATGTTACTGGCCATTATTAGTAATGTAGTGACAATGTTACTGGCCATTATTAGTAATGTGGTGACAATGTTACTGGCCATTATTAGTAATGTAGTGACAATGTTACTGGCCATTATTAGTAATGTAGTGACAATGTTACTAGCTATTATTAGTAATGTAGTGACAATGTTACTGGCTATTATTAGTAATGTAGTGACAATGTTACCGGCCATTATTAGTAATGTAGTGACAATGTTACTGGCTATTATTAGTAATGTAGTGACAATGTTACTAGCTATTATTAGTAATGCAGTGACAATGTTACTGGCTATTATTAGTAATGTGGTGACAATGTTACTGGCTATTATTAGTAATGTGGTGTCAATGTTACTGGCTATTATTAGTAATGTAGTGACAATGTTACTAGCTATTATTAGTAATGTAGTGACAATGTTACTAGCTATTATTAGTAATGTAGTGACAATGTTACTGGCTATTATTAGTAATGTAGTGACAATGTTACTGGCTATTATTAGTAATGTAGTGACAATGTTACTGGCTATTATTAGTAATGTAGTGACAATGTTACTGGCTATTATTAGTAATGTAGTAACAATGTTACTGGCTATTACGGTATTACTAATGTGGGGGCAATGTTGCACTGGAACAGTGATGGTGATAACGAATGGTGGACTTTAGAATGATGAGTGGGAGCAAAGAAAAACATTACAGCCTTTTTTTTTGTTACTTTTACTGTTTACTGTCTGTTCATGTTACATGTTTGACTGTTAACTTTTACACAGTCGATATAAAATATTTTACAACAGTGTTTGGTTCAGAATCTTTTTTTTCTAGATCTTCCTCTTTTAAAATTGGGTGCGTCTTATGTGCCGGTGCGTCTTATGAGCCGAAAAATACGGTAATTTGTGATATGATTCATATACAGTGGTACCTCAAAATACGAATGCTTCGAGTTATGAAATGTTTGAGATGCGAAAGGTCTCACTGGCACAATGCTCAATTGGTAAAATGGCCCCAAAGTGTGCAAAGAAAATATCCCCCACACTATTACACAACCACCACCACCCTGAACTGTTGATGTAAGGCAGGATTGGTTCGAACCTACCATCCGAATATTGCAGCAGAACTCGAGACTCATCAGACCAGGCAATGTTTTCTAATCTTCTTCTGTCCAATTTTTGCGGGTCTGCAAATTGTAGAATCATTTTCCTGTTTATAGCTGCTGACAGGAGTGGCACCGGGTGTGGTCTTCTGCTGCTGTAGCCTTTCCATAACAAGATTCGATGTGTTATGCGTTCATAGATGATCTTCTGCACACCTCCATTGTAACATAATGATAATATTGGATAATGCCTTCATTTTATATCACTTTTCCCAGTAGATCAGCAGTTTCTGCAAAACCAAGACCTTAAATAAGCTCTCTTCATCATTCTGATGCTTGGTTTTAACTGCTAAATGCATTGAGTTGCTTCCATGTGACTGGCTGATTTGAAATTTCATTAATGAGCAGTTAGATGGGTATACCTAATAAAGTGGCCGGTGAGTAAAAGTTTGATCTTGAGTTGATGATCTTTTAAGAAAAAGTTTGAAATCCACTGATGTGAACTAAAAGTATTACATCATTTAGGTTTTACAATATTCATTTTAGTGGCAGATAACAGTGGAAGTAAATTAAAATTCACACATTTAAAGGGAAAACCAGGAAAACTGTATTTGGTTTATGTACCAGTCCACAAAAGACTCATCTCAACAAAGAGACCGTCACAAGCCCCATCAAATAATTGTTTTTGACAATTCATCCGGTTATTCGGAAGTTGACGAGTTCCAATGCCTCGAATTTCTAGGACTAAGCTGTGAAAGGGAGTGTTTGGTTATTCAAGCAGCTCAGTTGAAATCATTGAGAAGATGAAATTCTGATGAAGCAGCAGTTTTGAGCGTCTGCAGATTGAACACAATAATCCCTGCAGGGACAAAGTAAACCCACTGGCTCTCTGAGGCCACCGATACAATGTTTCCTCCCAAAACCACATCTCAGTGACTCCAAAATCATGTTGAAAATGTTGCTACATCAAACAGACCAGCAAAATTTATTTCTCCATGTCATCACATTTTTTCAAAAAAGAAATATAAACTGAATTGTCTTAATTTCTAGTATCTCACATATCCTGCCCATGAGAATTCCAGTAGTAGAGTTCGGAAACCCAGCCTTCCCCTTCCCTCTCATTCACCCAGCAACGTCAATGAGAGACGAGCCAACTTTACAAACCAAATTCATTTCCGTTCAAGTGGACATTTTCGAAATGCGCGTAAAAGCGCGACAGCTTCAACATGGAGGATGTTGTTCTCCAGTGGTTACTTAATGTGATTTTTCTTATAGCAAAGCGCTATCGTTATCTTTACACCACGGTTTAAATACTGGATTCTAATTCCAAAAAACCTCACAGGGGGCTCCGGTTCGGTTTGTTCGCTTATAATACCAATCCGCCATTTTTGGTAACAATAGTAAAGCCCTCTACAGCCCTTTCGGAATTTTCAATTTAAAGTTTTGCGTGAGAATGCGCCTTGATTGAAAACCATGGGGGCCAACGGGACATCACACGTCTGACCGAACTAGTGGTGCCAACGAAAAAGAGTTTGACGTATCAGATTGGTTTTTCGCAAACAAGAACGACCAATGAATACTGGCTCTTTTAATGACAGGAGTAGCACATACAACAGCCTCTTGGGGGCGCTCATCCCACATTTTCATAGCGACTTTGCACAGAAAACAGAAATAAAGAAGAAAAGCAGAAAGAATAAGATGATGACAGAGAAGAAGAAAAGAATATTGCATCATTATTTCTTCGACCCAGAGGAAGAGCACCCTGCTGAGTCCCCAAACTTCTGGAACAAAGTTATTTGGAGCAATGAGACCTAAATTTGACTTTTTGGTTATTACCATAAACACTACATTTGGAGAGTAGTCAACATGAACAGAACACCATCTACACTGTGAAACATGGAGGTGGGTCACTGATGAGTTTTGTGTGAGCTCCAAAAACAAAGATGAATAATATCAAAGTAAACTGGAGGAAAATGTGGACTCTTTAGCTGGGAAGCTGTGAATGGGACGTTACTGGACACTCAGATAAAACAACAATCTAAAAACACAAGGCAAAGTCCACCTGTGATCGGTTACCCAAGAAAAAAAGTGAAGGTTCTTGAGTGGCCATCTCAGTCTCATGGTAAGGATAAAGAACCTCATCAACAACTACCTCAAGAGTCCTCAGGCTGATAGATGTTGGAATCCACGATATTAAGACCTGGGGTGTGTTAACTAACTATAAGTGGGAAAAGTGTTTGTGTTTTGATGGATATTTTATGAAAAATGGCCAAGAAATCTAAATTTTTCCCAGGGAAAAATGCCATGAGCACAACTAGATGTTAACGTCACACCCAGAGAGTGTCCTGAATAAAAAGAAAAATGGTAAACAAAAAAGCTGGGGGAGTATTATCGGGAATTTTTTTAATGACAATACGAGGGTCAAAGCAATAGAAGACATGAAGATAAGTTATTAATAGAGGTAGATAAAGAAGAGAAACTAGGTTGGAGAATACAAATGTGTGAAACATGGATGGACACGGAACAATACCTCTGCCAAAAAGATAAGACCAGAGTGTGCTAGGACACATTCTTTTCCCGTTTACATTAAAAGTGTAAGTCTGGGAATGAATCAGCGATTTGAAACCTCTCCAAAGTGTCTAATTTACTTGTTTTGTAAAGGGTTTACCTAGTAGAGAGAACATGGATTGAATCAATTGGGGATTGAGTCGAATTGAACCAAATCATCTGATTAAATACATGTTGTGGCCCAATAACAAATCTTTGTAGCTTTAATATTTAAATACCACTTCGTTGTTGGACTCACAGAGAGGCAAATAAAAATTGAAAAAGAAGTCAGCTTATGAGTGAGGTCACTAATGCCGCAAAACATCTGTGCTCATGGAAAAGTGAACCGGTTTATAGCAGCCTAAACACTCATACAGCCACAGGAAAATACAATTTCAGAAGCTACTTTCACGAAAGATATATTTCATGCTAAAAAAAAAAAACCTAGTGTTCACTGTGATAATTCTTTTTCTACTATAAACATAGAGTATGAACTTTTCTTCCTGAATGTTTATACATGTTTAGAAAAAAAAGTGATATACACTGAAGACTTTTCATGTTTTAACTCACAAAGAATGAAGAAATCTGTAGCGTTATTGTAAAGTGTTTTGTTAAATAAATAATTTCCATTAACTATTGATCATCAAGCAATATTTCTTGTTTATCCTCCAGTCTCTAATAATCCTTTGAACCTCCAATCGTTACCAAGAATAATTGAAACTGTTTGAACCTGTTCCCTGCATAAAAACACAGGTCCAAACCTCTGTGTTCAAAAGAGTTGCCTTCGGACACCAGAGATAAAACTGTAAACCTTCACTAGGAATCCATGTGAAACAATGGTTTTCATCATTTTATACTTTTCAAAATGACAAAATTACTCATTTATGTGGCACTCACATCTTAGCCCTTTTGCTTTGAATTGTGGTTCAACATGTACCCTTGTTCATAAATCAAGAAAGAATTGGGACACCCCTTAGAATCATATGAATGCACAAAAAAAGAGGAGTAGGGCTAAGAGTTTGGGGAAATAGAAGCTTTTTAACTCAAAATTCAGCAAATTTGCATTTTTACTAGTGGAAAAGAAGACAGAACAGGGGATAGAGCCAAAAACAATATCAATGTTAGTATCTTTTCCAATAACAACACCGGTTCGCCACCAGGGCCTGCCTTGTAGGCGTGAAGACGACGTACAAATCAAGCTGTCTGGACATGTATAGTATCCACGTTATACCCCTCAGTGAGGATTTGGGGAGTAAGGCTGGGTAAAGCTCTGACAAAGTCACAAAGGTCAAGGTAGGACTTAAGTTAAGTAATGATTTAGGCTTGATGGTTTGATTGGGCACGCCCTGATTATTCCTCCCGAAACTTATTATGAAAGCAATACTTGATTTTTTTTCACTAATGCACTAATAAGTGAAAAGTTTTCTTCCATTTCTACTACAAGTAAATAAAAAAGACAATAAATAATTTTTATATAATGGCTGGGTTTTGCTCAAAAAAAGAAGAGTCAGAAAATTCCAAGAGCAGTATATTTTTCAGTAATCTGTAGCAGCGCTGACATCTACTGTTTGACTGACCACCGTACAGCAAAGAGAAGCTGCATGCACAGCCAAATGTTGCTCAAATGAACTGTTCAAACATGTGAGAGCTCAAGCATTACAAGTGTTGATAAAATGTAAAATACGCAAAGAACTAACTGCAGTTGAAAAAGAAATTGCGTATATAAATTATCTGTTGACTGAGTTCTCAGCTGGATTTCATCAGGGCTCTATGAGAACTTGGGTCTGCAGCCCTTCACTCTGATTCTGGCACTTCATCTATTATTCAAAGGAGGATAGACATGGATGGGGGAGGTTTGCCCTTTAAAAACATAGCACTCTCATGAGGAGGTCCCGACACCCCTAGCTCCATTACTAGTATTACTACCCTTCCATTATTGCATAGAAAGATGAATGTTTAAAAAGCACCCAAACATAATCCTATTAGTGCCTAAATAAATAAAAATATATATATATACCATATATATACCAGAAAGATAAAACCATGAGAAAAATAACTATTCAGAAAATAAATTAGAAAATACGTCCATAACATTCCATAACATAAACCATTTTTGTTTTTAAAAACTGTAACTTGAAAAATCTGAAATGTCATGCTCTGTGCTGCAAGTGGAGGAAGATTCTGAATAAACCACTGAAAAACTCGGTGAAAAGACAACACCGGAGGCAAAGACCAAGTTAGAAATAAAGGAAACTAAAGTCAGCTGCCCAAGTCTCAGAATACCAGTCATCTCCCATCAAATCATTAAGCCACTTACCAGGACACCGGGCCACTGAACATTCGACTCAAAAATCGGACAAAGAAAAGTAGAGCGGGAATGAAAGCAGGACTGAAATCGACCTGGAATTTCTTTACTATTACATTGTGTGCCTCTTAAATGACAAGGTAGTTTTTACAAATAGAAAGAAAATGATTACCACCTGCTCCATCTCTTTTTTCTTGAAACACATCTCAGAATTTTCTGATGATAAAGTTTAAAAATGCTCGGCAATAAATGACCCCACTACATTTGTCAGAAAATCTTTGGTGTCCTTTCAGAATAAACATTTTCATTCTTCAGATATTACAATTTAAAATACTGGATCATTGATTGCAAACAATATTTGTTCATTTGCACCATCAAAAAAAGTGACTTTTCCAGCGAATTAAGCCCATGTTGAAAAAATGAGTACACCCCAATTATAGTCCCATGGGGAAGACGACAGAGTTCTAATTAACAAGCGTTCAAACACAGCAAAGTCTAATGATTCATTTAAGAGGCGTCCAGCAGATAGAGGACTATAAAAGGGAATTATTTAAAAACTCATTTAACAAAATATGAGAAAGGAAATCATTTCTTTACACAAAAAAGATGAGGGCTACAAAAAGATCAAAAACGCTAAAAACACTGCAACAAAGTGATTTAAGAAAGATGGAACTGCAATGATCTTACAGAGACGTCAAGGCCATCCACGGAAGGTACCATCATTATGATGAGAAGGGTTAAAAAAAATCCCGCTCAAGTTGACTGCCATAAGTAAAGGCAGTAGAAAGCCAAACTGATACAGATCACGCAACGCAAGCCTTCCATGTGACTATAGTGAGTTTGTAAACAAAGCCTTGTCATTCGCTTATTTAGTTTAGTAATTCCTCCTCCTTTGGTGAAGTCTTTTGTTATTCAGGTTTTCCATTTGTGGGTCTTTTATGTTTTCTTTTCTGTTTATATTACTTATTTTTCTGATCAATAAACTAGAATAAATATGGCTTTCAAGAGGATATTTATTGCAAGTTTCTTATATTGTTTACATAAGAAAATTTTACAATTTTAATACAAGATTAATTAGTTAATGTTTTAAATTAAATGACAGCACTAATAATAATAAATAAATAAATCCATTCTCATAAAAAATGGTGAATGATTATATTTAATATGGTAAAATAAAAGTAAACAAAACAATTTTGTCAATTTTCATCCATTCATCCCTTTTCAGGGTTCTACTATATCGCATTTCTGGTAAAAGGTGGGGTACAGGTCAACAGCCAATCACAGGATTTTTAATCAGGATATATTTTAAAGCCCACCAGCTCCCTTGCTTTCTAAATAGTGGTATTGGGCAGATACAACCTATATGAGTCGACCTCTTTAATACACACGGTCCTCTTTTTAAATAAACTCAATTTGTCATTTTTTGCTTATTGAGTCCAAGTGCCTCCTGAACACCTGAAAAATCAAAAGACTTAAAAGCAAACCACAATCTTGATCTTTGGTATAGTGGAGCCAGGGCGGATGAATGTTTGGATTCTGAAGAACTCATGTGCGTGCACAAGTTTAGAGAAAAGAACTTTGCTTTGCCCGTCAGTCAAGCTGATAGAACCTAATGTCTACTGACAACCTCGTTTTCATTGAGAAGGAAAACTGTGGACCATTCTCCATTCCTCAAGGCCCCTATAACATGATTATATTTTGTGTCAGTGGAAGCAGTTATTGGTGATGACAGGGCTAACAGTGAATTAACAGAGTAGTCCAGAGGCCCAGCTCATCTCAGTCATGAAAGAAAAGCATTCAGAGGGGTGATCGGGAGGACTTCAGCTAATAATCTGGATTTATGTTGCAGAGCTCAGCGGAAATTTGGGTTGTGGGAGAGAGAGAGAGAAGCAGAATAAATATTCAACTTTTAGATTTAGACTAAATCGAGAACCTAGCCAAGAGTTGGTGAGAACAACCAGCTCTTTGAACTGCGAAGACTTGACACTGCAGGTGAATGGTGCAAACTCTTATTGGCACCTACCCCTGGTTTACTCGTTAAAAAAAGTCAGTAAGTACATATTTTTGAATTTCAATGTCAATATGTTGACTTATCGTGAGCCTATCATCCAGGCAATTAGCCAAGAACACATCGAGAGGAGTTCATGAGATTCTTGACACCCAGCAGATCATTAAACCTAATTATGTTCAACCAATAAATGCATTTGATGGTAAGAAAGGAATGTGGTTTCTTCAACGACTGCCTCAAAGGTCCTAACAAGGAAGACTTGGTGAAACTGGTTCAGGGTACAGAACAATGGAAGTTAGGAGTGGGAACCGATACGAAACGAAACGAGGCTCACGATAACGATTATCTTACGATATGACGATACTCAGATTATTGATATATTTATCAACAATTAATCTGCGATAATCTACGATATATCTATTAAAGAATTTTTTAAGCAAAAAAAAGATTTGTTTATTTAGTTTTTTCAATATATTATTTCTGTAAACAAATGAGCGTCTCTTAAGTGACATCACAGCAGTGCAAAGTGTTTTGTAAACATAACTATAGGTGACACCATTTTAGTGTAACCTCTTTATAAACAAGAGCAATTGTTACCTGCAAATTTTAGTGAAACAAAAATCACAAAAATGCTTTAAAATAGAAAAAAAAAATTTGTTGCATAAACAAATAGAATAAAATCAAGTAATCTTCGGTACTAATGTGCTTTCTGAAGTATTTCTGCAATGTGCGCGCCGGTGTGGGTTTCATGCATTTCACGGGTTTGAAGCACGTAGGATTTCATCTCCCAATCGCTGTCGCTGATAAAGTGCGCTGTAATTGTCATGAAAGACTGCGTAGGCCTCGAGGTCCAATCATCGCATGGAAGACCCACTCTTTCCGCCGAATCGAGGGTACTCATCACTTTGCCCTCTTGATACAAAGCAGGTATTGCTTTTTCGGTAAAATGTTTTCGACTTGGTATTTCGTAGCGCGGCTCAAGGGTCCGCATTAGAAAGCAAAATCAGTCATTCTCAACCACGCTATACGGCAGGAGATCCTTGCAAATGTGAACAGATATGCCGTGCGTGATTAAATTTGCCCTGGGAGAGTGAAAAAGGAAGTTTTGTTTGAAATAATGTGTCTATGCTGGTCTGAGCAGCCGTGCTAACAGACACGGCTTTTTGGCACATTGGATATGGATGATGGCGTTGCAAGTGGCTGTGCATACTCTAGGCAACTTCCTCCCACTTGGCTGCCGCTCTAACCGCGAGGTGCGCCCCTAGCGTAGCGCCAGATAGTTGCACTATAAGTAACAAACAACAGAGCCCTTCATAGCGGCAGAATATTAAATAAAAATGTCGATATTTAGGCAAAAGTGTATCGATAAATTATTGGGTAATAAAATATCACGATAACCCGCCGTAACGAGATATTGTCACACTCCTGATGGAAGTAGTTCAGTCGATATTTGTAGTTGACCGTCAATCATAGATTTCTTAACATATACACTAAGAGAATGCTGCCATTCATACATGTAGCTGTGCGGTTTACCAAAATCAAATCGCCATTTGCAAATCGCAAAGAACTGCAATGTATCGCATCGCATGTTTATACTTCACTTCCCTCTTTTGAGTGACAGTGTCGCTAATGAATTTAGTGATGCAGTACAACACCCAATCATTGTTCTATCTGACAGGGCTGGTTAAAAATAAAATAAAGCTGTACATTCTCTGGAATGACTATCCAACGTATTTTTCACCGTATAAGACGTACTTTTTCTTCCCGAAAACTGAGGGGGAAAAGTTGCTGCGTCTTATATGGCGAATGCAGAGCGTCGCGGAGGGGAGGGCGGTAACGGCCGTAGGAGAGGCATAAGAGAGGCCGCGGCTTCGGCCTTGCTCCTGTTTTGGTAAAAATATACCTTCGTATAATAAACACTGGAGACCGTTTGAGAGAGAACACAGCAAATGCGGCTATTTATTATAAAGATTTAGCAGTCTCAACGCATTTCCTACACACGTGTTATCCGCATTGGAAAAGAACCTCGAGCCTCTCAGGGCGGGACTGAAGTATGACGTGTGCTCTAAGTTTCTCAAATTACATTTCTTTAAATGACCACTAGTATTATATAGGAAAATTCCCATCACACTCCGGAGCCGTCGGTGCGCGCTGACGTCATCACCCATCTCTGCTCGTCGATCCTACCATAGCGCGGATCGTAAGGAGCAGGTATGAAACATTACAGCCTTTTTTTGTTACTTTTACTGTTTACTGACTGTTCATGTTACATGTTTAGCATATAATTCTTCTTAAACTGCTGTTAACTTTTACACAGTTTATATAAAATATTTTACTACAGTATTTGGTTCAGAATATTTTTTTTTTCTAGATCTTCCTCATTTAAAATTGGGTGCGTCTTATACGACAAAAAATACAGTATATTAAAAAACTATGAAAGATAATGACCACAACAACAACAAAAATCAAACTAAAGTATAGATAAACCGGTTTGTAATGAGTCTGCTGAATTGAAACTCAAGAGACATGGAACATCAGAAATGTTGGCGTATTTAGGGCTCGAAGCAGTTGATTGAACAACAACAAAAAAACGATATGCAAGTGTTGCCGCCACAACGCATGGTAATACCGCCAATCAGTACTCAAAGAAACATCACTGAGGATTTATTTAAAATGAATTTGTGCTTGTGAAATACCTTCCAGAGCAGGTAAGCAGCACCCGAGCACAATATCAGGCATGACTGTCACACTGCATGAAGAGATTTCAGAAAGACACCAGGCGAAAATGTACGACCTCGATAAAGATATGGTCCTCGTTAAAAATGTGTGTAAACAATGGTTCAAAATTGAATCCAAACAATGGATAATAGGTATTTGATGCCCTACATTACTTTTTTTAACATTTCAGACATGTAGCAATCCCACAGAAATAAAGTTGAGATGGAAATTTTACTACCCAACGACGACAGACTTGCAGTCAAGTCGCATCTCAGAGCCATATCTAAGCCTCGAGGCCTCTACATATTGATATGAATTTTCAGTCTTTTGTTTGGTTCAATGTAACATCACACAACTAATCGAGTGGTGAGTGGTGCCAACAAAAAAAAGCATTTTCCGCTGCCATATGAGAGCGTCACTGCATCAATGTTTCCTCAACCCAGACGAAGAGCACCTTGCTGAGAAGCCATCCGAAGATTTTATTTGTTCTTTTTTTTTAAATACATGCACATTTTTCTTTCTAAATATTCAAACATGTATTTTCCACATGTTCTCAGTGTAATGTTTTCATATTAAAAGAGAATTGCATAAAGAGTATGGGAAAAAAAACACAATCATGATAATTTGGGTTACTATGGAAATCACAATTATTTTACACGATTAAACAGAAATGTGTTGAATCGCTTCTGTTTCTATTAAATTGCAAGTAATGAATAAATATTACTTAGAATAACCTAAATGAGCTCAATTATTTGTCTAAAAAAAATTAAAAAGCTTCAGCGTGTGCACCTCTGAATGCTATGGGAGGCAAAGGGGGTCAGAAGAGTGAATACAGCCCAAATAACAGTTAAAAAAATAAAATAAATAAAACTTTTCTGTGATCGTTGAGCCTTGAAATCAGAACTGATTTCGAAAATTTGAAAAATTGCACAGCCCTGGTCATGTACATTCAAGTCAGTTAGATAGGAATCAGTTAAAGACTGTGTTGTAGAAGATTGTAGATAAAAAGGGTATAGAAAAATAGCAAATTATGAGGATATTAAATGCAACTTTTAGGAGAGTAACTAAAAGAATTATAACATCATAAATTCACAATATAAATGTATTTATAACAATATGAGGGAATTCAATGATTCAACCTTTTATCATGTTATGCTGAAAACAGCAGTACAAACAATTTTGATTTAGAAATGTAATTTAATTAAGAATAAATTCAGCTACCAAACAAAGCCATGATTTTTTTTCTGCACTCACCCGTTTCTGGTCTTCAACAGCATGGGTAACAATCGTCATCTTCTGATGAAGCTGGTGAAGAGAACAGAGGTGCTGGCATGTTTCTGATCCCACCTCCATTAGATCAAAAATCTATCTAACACTCTGAAAGTGTGCAGGGATTTCTAAGCCCCTTACATGTTATATTCTCCGGAACAGATGTTAAAAGTGGTTAAAAGAAACACTGTTTGGTGGATCGGACGAGTTGTTGGAAGATCTGGAGATCCAAGTATTTGCTGATATTTGGTTCATGGTCACAGATGAGAAGAAATTGATCTTCCTGAGGATCCATGAGCAGCTTGATCATGGAGGGTTTGCATTTTCGTTGTGATGCAGGAGTGAGCATCTCAAGTCATGGTTCAGATCACTGATAGGGCTGTCATTCTGGAGATCCTCTGCCACCTAGAGTCATGCATGGGTTGGAAAGGGTGTCTTGAAGAGAAAGGAAAAGACAGTGTCAGAACCGGTTCACAATATGAACATTTCAGCTTGATGACAACAAAATTAAAAGCAGAAATAAAGGTTTCACATTGAGAGTAAGGTTTGACATATAATCTGTGTTAAGAAAACTAACTAAAGTATATTTATATTTACTGTACACAAACCTAAATATATTTACACTTTAGTTACACAAAAGCTCAGGTGTATTAGCTGTGTCCACTTTCATGAACAATGTAGTACATACACGTGCCTGTACACACATAGAAAGCTAGTTTTAAATTGACACATAAAGTTTTGAAATGTTAAGCTTTAAAATTATTTTCAATAAGGTGTGTTATCAAATGTTTATCGTTCTAAATAGATAGGTCTTAAAAATAAGTACAAGTTTAAAATACCGAATGTCTCACAAATTGACGTTTGGTGGTTTGTTTTTCTAAGATAACATAAATTATACGTTAGTCTAGAAAAACACAGGTAAACAAACAATAAATAAACGAATTTAAATTGCGTTTAAAATTAATTTTGACGTTCAATTGGACTGTATTAACTCAATGACAGTGTAACTCAAAAAACCAGAAAGGTTAGTTATAAAAGTATTTACCCCTTTGGTTCACAAAGTGAAGTTAGGTTTCTTTCCTTCAGGTTCTGCACGCGGTTAAAAGCAACGGTGTTGTTCTGTGACGTCACTACCAAAAACCCCAAAGCCCCGCCCAGCAGCAGCTAGCGGAGTCTTTTAAAAGCGTTAGCATCACCATGGAGACAGCTTTGGTGAAGGGCTTGCGCGCCATCTAGAGGAGACAATCCAGATCGAGTGGCGTTTTAAGACGTATCCTACCGTTAACATTGAACGTTTGATTGCCGTTAAAACATTACAAAGTATTATAACAGAGCTACGAATACACATAAATATTTACGTATGTTTAAATGTCAATACAAACCCTAAACTTAACATAAATGGGATTAAGCGATTGTTTAAAGAATTTTTATTGTAAAACATCTCTAAACATGGAAAACGCTGCCTTCACAAATAAATGTGGCAATGAAGTAAGGAGGAAAAAAATGCATATTTGTCTTTTTTAAAAGGAAACTTGATTAAAAACAAAAAAAGATACGTTTGTTTGCGCATGCGCAATGAGCATAAGTGGGCCGGAATTACAAGTGGGAAGATTCTATGGAACACCTGTTTAGTGACGATCGCACCACTAAAAGAACAAAAAATACAAAAGGTTTATTATTGGGGTTTATTCTGTGAGAAAACAAAAAAATACATAAGTTAACAGAGGGTTACATGATGTTCTAGTTTATTTCTTAATTACTAAAAAATGTCAAAAATGCTAACAAACAAAAATAGAAACATACATTCATCATTATTATTTTGCACTTGTTTTATCGAGATTATTTCATGCATTTCTGAGAACCATTAATGTAAAACCCAGAAGATCCCTTTTGTCACGTGACTTGCTTCTGAAAATTTTAAATGTCATGTACGTTCCAACGGTTGGAAAAATAGTAACCAACCAGGCTTTGAATTATAATCATGGTTAGATAAACTTTAGTTTATTGATACTTTATGCACTATATTGCGGAGAAATCCAAGATGCAAGGTTCTCATAAAAAATTGGCCACAGCAATCTTCTCATAAATGGCAGAAACTAATGGTACCAAGATACATCCATCTACTGTCTGAAGAAGTGTGGCCAGAAGTGGTCACCATGGAAGAAATGCAGCTGAAATGCAATACATTGCTGTTTTAGACAAGCCAAGTGATTGACATGTGCACGTAAACAAAGGAGCTGGCGTGCAGAAAAATGGAAGCAAAAGGCAGTTTGTCAAACAACTGGGTAGTGGTACAATAAGCAGCTGAAGACAACAGTGAAGCATGGTGGCGGTTCTTTGAGCATCTGGGGGTGCACAAATAATATAGAAGTAGTCAATTTTGGAAGTGCTTATACTCAAGTTCTTTTCTCAAACCTAAATAAAATTATGTTTAACTTGACCTCAATTGATTTGTCTTGGTGACTCTGGTTCAGGGCCAATGATCTTCCTAAGAGGACTTTGCAGAATCTACTCTTGCTTGAATGGGTTGTCACGGTGGGCCAATCTGGAGAAGGGACACAGTATAAGGAACAAGGTTTATTTACAAGGTTTATTTTTCAAACTGTATGCAACGGGTAGAGAAGTCTTGGAATGGAAGCCAAGAACGGAATCCAGAAGGCAGGAAGTGATCATGGAGAGTCAGAGGGGAGTAAACCGTAGATCTGAAAACTTAGGTTAGGTCAACATTAGGTCGGAACCAGGCATAAAGTGAAATATTCAACACATTTAAATCATTAAGACCCAAATTCAGTGTCTCAGGAAAGAAACCATTATGCAAAATCAATTAAAAGTCACACTCAAGAAGATTTTGAATCATTCAAATCCTAACACATAAAAATATGATAATATTGTTTTTCTTTAAGAGAAATTAAACTTTGGAGGAGAGCGGCTTTGTAAACAACCGAGTAATCGCATATAGAATCCATTAATTAGGCACTGATGTCTAAGTAAACTTTATTTTTAATTAAGCTCAGCCACAGACACTATGACGGCTGCTAATGGGATTTGAATCAGTCGCTCTGATTAACGGTTTAACTCATGGATTAGAGTATGAGGACAAAGGAAGAGTCATGTTTGCTCATGGCTATTCAGAGATCCATCATCTGTGATCTTGAACATGAACCCTCTGTTCAGATCTGCCTGTGTTCTGTAGAATTAGCAAGGGTGCGTGATCAGATGGCCTGAAATTCCACATTTCCCATCCCCATAGCAATCCTCTGTGGTCAGTGGGATTTTGCGAGTGCTAAATATAGAAACTGAATTCACAATATTAATAATGTTAAAAAAGCTGTAAAGGATTTTATTGAGTCTTACACTGACCGGTCACTTTATTAGGTACACCTGTCACACTGTTTGTCAACGCAATTTTTTAATGAAGGCATGTAGACATGGTCTAGAGACGATCTGCTGCAGTTCAAACCGAGCATCAGAATGTGGAAGAAATGTGATTTTGAAAGTGGCATGGTTGAACGGGCAGGTCTGAGTATTTCAGAAACTGCTGATCTTCTTGGATTTCTACACAGAACCATCTCTAGGGATTATGGAGAATGGTAAGAAAATATCCAAATATCCACCTGTCATAGGTGAGAGGAGAATGGCCAGACTGGTTCAAGCTGAAAGACAGCCAACCAGTAATCACCTTGTTAATATGTCTTGTTCTAAGCATAGCAACCAATCATATCAGTAGTATTTTATAAGTTCACAATGGTACCTCTCATTTGTAGCATTAAAGGCACAATAATGTGTAAAGTACAACACTACTTTAATTGGAACACCATGTACCTTTTTGTCTAAGAACGTGTGCTATGTTGTGACTCAAAGCGTTTATAAAAAAATGACAAACGTTTTTTTTATCCTCTAAAATACTTGAGTAAAAGCTAATTTAAACATCTTGAGAGTATTAACTACCTAAATCATTTACTTTTAGCATATTATTAACCCTTAAATGTCTTCGCACGCACCGGTATGTGTGCCAGTTACTCTGGCTGTTTAGAATTAGTTGGAATTACCCACCTATTGTTTAATTTTGATTCAAATGTAATGTGGAGGTTGCGAAAAGGATATTAGTTTTGATATTTTTAACAGTTAAATGAGTTATGACACATAATCTGCAAAGTAATTCAAACTAAAATGTGAAAAAAAAAGTTTGCCATTAAGTTTCATTTTACATCACTGCCTTCTAGTGGTGAAAGGAAGAAATAACCCTTGTACAAGTACAAGACTTGTGATATAGCCTGTATTTTAAAAGTTCTTGCACAAAAAGTGCTTGGAACAGTGTATAAGGTTTAGGAGAGGTTATATATATATATATATATATATATATATATATATATATATATATACCCATATATATATATATATATATATATATATATATATATATATATATTTTTTTTTTTTTTTTTGTCTATTTTATTTTATTAATAATTTATAAAATTATTTTAATTTTATCTAATTATTTTTTTGCAGTAAAAAAAATTACAAAGCTTAATACTCAATTAATATATCGGGTTTGTTGTGGACTTATTGTGTAATAGAAACATTTTTGTTTAAAAAAAAAGAAGCTGCGCCTATAGTAAAAAAAAATGTCACAAAAAACAGTTTAAAGATAATTAACAAATTTTAAAGGGATAATACAAATATGCTCAAAAAAGCCCCAGGATTCTAATTATTATTGTGGGCAATTCCTGTTATCAAAATGTATTGCACAGCAATAATTTATCAATTTTCAATTCCATTATTCCTCACACAAGCAACTGTGTCTGTGAGTCTCAATGGCACAGTTCATTCAGTTCATTGCGTATAATAACCCTGCAGCTGCCCGGAAATTTATGAAACAAGAAGACGCGTATCATTGCAGTAATCTCTGGTGCGTCGCAAGCGTACCACTTGAGGCACATATTAGAAGTGAGCCTTTCAAATTCATGAAAGAGATCCTAAAGACTGGTGTATTAACATGAGACAGAGGATGTGGTAAAGTGTTTATCGGATGTTTGGTGGCATGCACACAATGTTCATGATTGATCAATACAAGAACTTCCCTGATGTCTGTGAGAGACTGGATAATGATACGTTATGGGAACTGGGTGGCAGTGACCAGGAAGAGCAGCTTTAGCCAATTATTTCAGCCAGAACTGTTTTATTTCTGTCTTATACTTTGGATGTTTCTGATGCAGCAAAGTGGGTCAAAATCATGAAGTTTCCTCCACCATACTTTACAGTAAAGTCGATGATGAGTAGAGCCTAGTTTAGTTTCATCCCTTCCTCAAATGTTCAACAATGTTCTTGTTTGTAATCTTCATGTGTGCAGCAATGCTCTTCAGAATCAGTGCTTTTTCAGTGTTTTTCCTTGTATTTCCAATTTTTTTTTTCTTTCACTTTTTACTTGTGGTGTTTTTTTACCTCATCGATGAGTCTTCGTTGTATTCTTGGTGAATCTGCAATAAAAATTATTTATAAAATCAATTCTTGTTAATCCTATTTTTGGTTAATCCTTGGGTCAGAACGGGAGGCGCGTGAAAAACAGAAGTAAGTGTTTTTTTATTTTAAAGAGGGACACACAAGGTATTTGCTCTCCCTTCTCCTTCCGACATTTACAGACATCTGCCTGTGTTTCTAGGTCCCTCTTGCTCCCACCCTCTCATTCTCGTTTGGCTGCTATAGAGGGGTCGTGACATTATGTAATGTTCCCCGTGTCACTATAAGCAAAATAAACCAATCCCAACGTCCGGATTTTCCTAAGCTGAGATATAGGCAAATTTGGTTGCTAGGGTAAACAGTATGGTTGTTATAAAGGGGTCAGTGAAATAAAATAATGTTTCCCATATCACTATGAGTAAAAAAAACAGTCCCCATGTATTGATGATTTTCCTAAGCTGAGATAGCGACAAGCAAAATTGGTTGCTATGGTTTTGGTTGCTGTGGAGGTGTCAGGGACAATATAATGTTGACTTCTTGACTAAGTAATATAATAGAACCCCCATGCTTTAACTGTTTTCCAAAGCTGACAAAGAGTTTTAAGAATGTGGTTGCCAGGGTAAACAGTCAGGTTGCTATATAGAGGGATCGGTGACATTATATAATGTTCCTATGAGTAAAATAACCCAATCCCCATGTCTTGATGATTTTCCTAAGCTGAGATAGAGATAGGCAAACATGGTTGCTAGGGTAAGCAGTCTGGTTGCTGTGGAGGTGTCAGGGACAATATAATGTTCCCTTCTTGACTAAGTAATATAATAGAACCCCCATACCCAGATTTTCCAAAGCTGACAAAGAGTTCTAAGAATTTGGTTGCTAGGGTAAACAGTTTGGCTGCTAGGGAGCCAAAAAAATGTAATTATATACAAATAATAAAGATATGTAGTGTGCCTAAGCAGCAGTGCCAGCTACCAGCACTCACTTATGAAAAGCTTCAGGAAATCCTCAATTATTTGTAAAGCTAGACTAATGGTGTCATGGTTATGTAGTGGTTATTTTACAGGCCTAAGAGTCAAGTCATAATCTTCTTCTCTCCAGAACCACTGGAAAGCGCACAGTTCCTTTACAGGCCGTTCATAATCAATAACTGTACATTGATCACTGCAGTTCCTATAACCCTCTTTCACCGCGTACGATCCCCTTGACAATACAGTGCATATGCTGTTGTTTTGACTCATATGCTGAAAATGCACATTTACTATTGACTACACGTCGTTTGCAATGAGTGACAGCTGCTCTGAAGAAAACCCCCCTCTGTCCTTATTCATCGGAATAGCCGAAAGCCCCATTATTATACTCCTCCGACCTCCTGTAATTATTGAAAAGGTCAAAGGGCAACAAACCTTCCTCCACCAAGGAGGTTAAACCGAATTCCAGTGTTTCAAAGGCCCAGGAAATGACAGCGCTGTGTCACCTTTGACATATTGACAAATATTCATGTTCCGGAAAGAAGAATAACTGGGTTTGCATGGCTTCAACGATCAATATTAAACTCTGCAGCAGACTGTGATGGATAGGTATTCTCGTTTTCTATTCAGGTGCTTTAATCAAATTACATTTGAACAAGAAGTTATTTTTTATTTTTAATAAAGACTCCACCCCCGATTTTTTTAACCATCACCTGCTGTTTCATAGTGAAATGAATCAAAAAGAGAAAGGAAAGAAAGAGGATCCGAGGAAGTGTGAACCTGTGGTGCCCTTTGCTAATTACCCAGGCCCCCCCGAGTCAGGGGGGATGTTTTGGGGGGCTGCTCCTGGCAAGCTGCTGCCATTGTAAGGTCTCTGCAGGGGAGACCCAATGAGCATTGGCGAGGACCAAAACCCTACTGCATTATGTGGAATTAGTGTGTATTGATTCATCCTTTTCTAGATTATGGATTTGTTCTTTTATTCATTACTCCAGAGGTCAGCTAACGGTCATCTTAAAAACAGGATTCATTTTACTGTACCTCACAAAGTGAAAAATATTGATACAGAAAGCAAAACTACAAATAAACATTAAAAGTGCTTAATAAATGCATTTTATTACCAAGCAAAGTGTACTATGTACTATTCCTATTGCAAATTTAAGATATACCATTTAAAATGTCGATAAAATCCACATAAAACACTGAAAAATAGCTATTTACTTCAGCATTAAATATAATGATTACGATTTTGTAAAAAAGAACCTTTTGTTCTTTTTTGATCTATAAATCCTTGTATAATGTTTGTTTCAAATACATTTATTTACACTTTCTTAGATTGCAAAAAAGTATTGCTGTCACCCTAATCAACCCACCTCCTGAAAAACTGGCAAATTTCCAATTGTCAGTTTTTGAGCAGGTAGTTGCATCACTTGGATCTGTAGATTGGCATGGGAAGAGCAAAGGTAGGTTCTCTGAATTTCTTATTTACATATTTGATGATTTAGCGATGAGTGTCTATTAAAAAAAGGATCTCAAATTATTTCAGAGATTTAATTAGTGTAAAAATGCACATATTTGGTAAATTTCCTGGTTCTATAGTCATGTGCACCATGTGGACACTAGCATGTGTTTCCCAATTCTTTGCTAAAAACTGTTACTTATATAAAGAATAACAAGGAAAAAAACAGCACCTGTCTTTTGATTATAATTCTAATAAAGAAGCTCGGAGCTGAATGCGCTGCCGGAGATCTTTTGTTTTCGAAAGGTAATAAGCTTCATGCATCAAGTTTCCAGAGCCAAGCACAGTTCCTCACCATCAACAGCTGTCTCTGTGTCAGTTCATGACTGTGATTGTTTGGTATATTTGGATGGTCAGATTTATATCCTCCAAAATCCCTGACTTTGGACAAGTGCATCTTATGTAAATTGAGCAAAAATAAATCAGAATCGTGTTTATTGCCATGTAAGTGAAGGAGATTTACATTACTAGGATTGATCTATCTCCCCTCCCCCATATGTTTCCTTGTTATTATTGTTGCCACCTGATGCTTGTTTATTTTTACTATTTAAACCCCTGTTTTCTTGCTCTTGTCACTAGTTCATCTCGCTCTGTATGAGAGGTTTCTGTGTTTTGTTGGACAATCTCTTCCGCTCTTGTTCCCTCAGGATTCCCAGCATTATTGTTTTTTTTTGTTCCTTGGACTGGAAGTTCCTAGCCGTGCCTTCGCCTAGCTGTGTTCAACACTATTTTCTGTTCCTGTTTTTACTAGAAGACTTTTCAGTTGGATTTCCTTTTGTAACTTTTAACCTGCGTACCAAAGGAAGTATTTTGTGTTTTTTGTTCCTTTGCCAATCCATATTAAAGACATTTAAATTCAATTAAGTGCTTTTGGATCCAATTTGCTAACCACCCTCGAGATCGTGACATTGGCGCATACAAAAAAACAAATAGTAATTTACATGAAATAAGATAAAATTAAGGCTAAATTGACATGACGTAACAGACAAAGTGTCAGTCCTGCAGACTATCTAAAGAGTTTTCACCTGCCGCTCTATTAGTAGAATTGTTTTCCGGGCGCGCTCATCAGCTTGAGCCGCGGCACCCCTGCGCGCACCGGTCTCTCGTTCTAGTTAATCATCTGCCTATTTAGCTGCATTTCTCTCTCCGCTCTGAGTCGGAAGGTGTTCTCAACTCGTGAGTCGCTCTATAGCAGTTCTATTCGCTACTAACCTCCTGCTCTGTTCTAGTGGAAACCTACCTTCCAAGTCCAGTCTGGTCCTGCGCTTTGGGGTTGGTTCGGGTCAGCGTGAGTATCTCCGTCAGCTCGATCCTTCCCCGGCATTCACACTCTCCTATCTCCTCTCGCTCAGCTCTGTCAGGCGGTGGTTGCCAGCATAGAGGGACATCCCTTCGCCATCTTCATTCCTGGGCCTTGTAGTTCCACTCCTCAACGGAGTTTGTTCGAATTCTTTTTTTTGGGCTTTTGTTTTTTTGGATTCCAGCCAGACGGCTTGTGGTTTTGTTGAACGTTCTCTGAACTTCAGTGAGAAAATAAAACTTCATTTCAAGATTATTTCCCTCTTGCATCTGGGTTCTTCTCCTCCACATTACACCAGTGATCCTAACACAAAGAATGAACAGAACATAAAATGAATGGCGGATGCAATGGTAAACACAGACTTTTACAGAACAGTGTAAAAATGTAATGATGTAACAGGTACCACATGGGTCGGTGAGTAGTGCAAGATGGGGTAAACAGTGCAAGTACAGCGGTACCCCGAGATACGAACTTAATCCGTTCCAGGGTGACGTATGTCGAATATTTCGTATCTCGAAGCAAGTTTTACACGGAAAACGCCTAATCCGTGCAACGGCTCTCAGAAACAACAGAATAAGTAGATGAAAAAATGGAAAACGAGAGAAAAATCAAGTAACGCTTCTTCAATCCTTAAATCTACACATTGTTAATGTAATAAACGATAATAAAACAGAATAAAACACAAGCAAAATAGCGATGTGTCGGAGGAGGAGGAACGGAGATATTTCACGAATTACTAACACCAACACAGTTTCAAGCACGAGCGGAGACAGATGGAGAGACGCTTCTGAGAGCGCGTCACGGGGGTTTCTCTAGCTTGCGCTACAGAACAGCACTTTCCACGTTATAAATGTTATTTCTTTAATGACTCCTTGATTCTATCATTTGTTATAACACATTATTAATAACCGCTGTTTTGTTGAAGTGTTTTGAAGCGTATCAGACTATTTTTGCACTGGGAGATAGTAGCGCAAGAACCCGGAAGATTAACGTGAAGTCATTGCGTCAAGCATGGAAAATACAGCAGAACTGCTTGTAAATGTTCGTATCTCGAATTTTTCTTCGGATCTCGCGAGACCTTTCGTATCTCGAACATTTCGTAACTCGAAGCATTTGTATTTCGTACCTCGTGAAGTAATAATTATTTATGTTTCAGAACACCTGCCCGGTTGTTTGGCACAGGAAGTGTTATCAGGTTGAGCCTTCCCTGTAAATGTAAAGAACGCCCCGCTGGAAGTAACGACATATGAAGTAAAAATCCTCATTGTGTTGTTCATTTCACAAAACACAGCCAATCCAAGAATACAAGCAATTTCGGAACCGCCTACGGAATCATTACTGGATTTTGATCATGCATACATTTATTTACTAAATATGGCACCCAAATTCACACCCCCCTTTACGCTGAGCTCCGAAGGAACAAAGCCGAGCTGATCTGATGCAGAGCATGATGGTGATGCCAGGCTGTGTCAGTTTGGAGCGGGCTGACAGAAGGCATGGAAGCCTGAACAGCCTGGTTGCCATGGAAGAGAAATTCTCTTTCAGTTCCCCTGCCTCCCTCTGTTCCTCATCTCTCTCCTCAAACACACATGTGATGACACCTGCACTAAGAGTTGTATAAATAAAACAAAATTATAGTATTTAACAACAATTTCTGAATTATTCTACTCTAAAAATCCCTCATTTTTATTACGCTCTGAATTTCACGTATGTTTGGCTTCATTAAATATCTGCATTGTTAATCAGTTATGAACTAAAACAGCAACACCTGCGCAGGAGGTTAAGCTCTCGCAGAAAGGCGATGTTTGCAAAGCCATTAAGCACAGCAGTAAGACTCAAGGTAGTTGTGCTGCAACAACAAGGTCTCAAGCAAAGATTTCAAAGAAGACTGGGGTTTCAAAATAAAGCTCTAAGCACAAAGAAACGAGCAAAACAACTCATTGAAGCTGATTACCCAAACTGTCAGAAACCGGTGGAACTCATCTAGTCAGAAGTGCTCTTCATAAAGGAGTTGCAGCTAAATAGCCATACCTCTGACAAGAAACTCAAGTTTGCGCAAAAACATTGGACTATTTTAATGAGTAAATGGCTCGAATGTATTCTGCAGAAGGACTATGTCCCCAAGCACACACCCCAAAGTCTATATGTCTATCATCTTCAGCACAGATGACGATCTTACACCCTTTAAAAAAAAAAAAAGAGTTCCTCACCAGTTCTTTGCAGGTTTTTGAGGTTCTGGTAAAGCACTTTGTTTGTGTAAATTGGTCTTTTTGTCACTTTTGGAAATAAAGTGTTATATACTATACAGACGCTGGTTCTAAATAGAACCTTTGAATTCAGTTCTATATATTTTTATTATTATTATTATTATTATTATTATTATTTAAATAAAGCACAACACTACCAAGTTCATCCAACAGAATTCCGAGGTTTCATCTTGACAGGTTTGTTTTCAGCTGCCAAATGCATTGGCTGTGTGACCAATCGCGTGCGTTTCCGGTTATAGATGGCACCCAATGGCTGTGCGTCTTTACCCCGCACTCCAGTGCTGTGCTCTCTGACCCCAGTGGCAGTCCGCGCTCACTGCACTCGTATCTTTTCGGGCTCCCCCTCTTCCCACACCGAGGCTCTTCTATCTCCTCCGACTCCCTCCTTTCCTCGTCTGTCGCATATCGGTGAGCCTGCAAGTGGAACGGGACCCCGGGGGTCGAAGGTTCTGCCCCGGCCGCCACGACCCCAACCTTTCACGGCTTCCGAAACATCCGATGACCGTCGCTTTTGACAAACCGGAGGACGACCCCCGCGCGCTTTGGGCCAGAAAGGCACACACAAGGCGCTTTGAAGAAGCTCGCAGAGGGGGAAGAGTGAGGCACAAAGCGGAGGTTGGTTGTCATGATCGAGGGGAACCTTGCTTCGAATGCATTTGGAAGGCTTTGAATCAGAACGAGGGCTACATTGTTTCAATCCGCAGCGCAACGCCGCCGTTAAGTTTCTTTGATGTTTGGCGGTCTGGTTACAATGCTTATTTATGTGTGTTTTTGACGGGTTGCTGGCGTAATTTGTGCATAAATTCGCTGTATTTAGAGATTTGTTTTACACGTACAATGGACTTTCCTCGTGCAGACTGATGGTTTTGTTGAGCGATGATTATGGAGACGGAGGCTGCCAGCTCACCGCGAGCTGCTGCTGCTCTAAGTGTTATTAATGCGCTGGGTCTGGAGTCGTCCGGGGAGGGTGAGCAAAGTTCAAGTTTATGGCAAAAGGTTAGACCGCTGGAGACTCTCCGTCTGCAGCCGAAGAACGCCGAGAGAATGCATAACGTATGAACTCCAATCACTATCGATAAATGGAGGGTTTCGGGAGCAACGCACGATTTTGTATTTGTTGCTAGATATTTTAAATCGAAAAAGTGTGCTGAGAGCATAAGGTTAGGAACTGAAACAGAAACAGCTGTGTAGGAGGTTTAGAATTAAGTGAGGAACAGTGGTAGACCAAGGAAACTTGAAGGGTGGTTCCAAAACGCTATTTGTAAAAAAAAA
>SRMA01026708.1:0-39816 GCA_007224835.1 Danionella cerebrum | reverse complement strand
AAAAAAAAAAAAAAAAAAGGTGGTACATTTTGAAGATCATTTTAGTTGTGTGCACAGAGTTAATTGTATATTTTGCATGTGTAGTCATGAACTGAAACAGAAACAGCGGTGTAGGAGGTTTAGAATTGAAGGGTGGTTCCAAAACGCTATTTGTAAAAAAAAAAGGTGGTACATTTTGAAGATCTTTTTTGTTGTGTGCACAACAGATTTAATTGTATATTTTGCATGTGTAGTCATGAACTGAAACAGAAACAGCGGTGTAGGAGGTTTAGAATTGGGTGAGGAACAGTGGTAGACCATGGAAACTTGAAGGGTGGTTCCAAAACGCTATTTGTAAAAAAAAGGTGGTACATTTTGAAGATCATTTTAGTTGTGTGCACAGAGTTAATTGTATATTTTGCATGTGTAGTCATGAACTGAAACAGAAACAGCTGTGTAGGAGGTTTAGAATTGGGTGAGGAAGAGTGGTAGACCAAGGAAACTTGAAGGGTGGTTCCAAAACGCTATTTGTATTAAAAAAAAAAAAAAGAAAAAAAGGTGGTACATTTTGAAGATCATTTTAGTTGCGAGTAAAGAGTTATTGTATATTTTGGCATGTGGTCGACCAAGGAAACTTGAAGGCTGGTTCCAAAACGCTATAACACGTCAATGTTCAATTTAGAAAAAAAATATGTAACGCTCCTTTTTTTTACTATTTGTTAATAAATGTGGTACATTTTGAAGATCATTTTAGTTGTGAGTAAAGAGTTAATTGTATATTTTGCATGTGTAGTCATGAAACAGAAACAGCTGTGTAGGAGGTTTAGAATTGGGTGAGGAACAGTGGTAGACCAAGAAAAGTTTGGTTCCAAAATGCTAAAATTATCTTCGAATCATAAATGTTAAACTACGAAAAGAAATGTATTTTTACATAACGCGTCTATTAACATCAACATTTTAATTTTAAATGTTTATTTAACATGCAGTTGATTTTTTCCCCCATAAAAGGCTAGAAATACATATATTATAAATTCATTCTATCAATATTTAGCATTTTTTGTCCTGAATATGTACACAAATCAACAATACATTAAAAGTAAAAGTAATGCATAATTATGGTACGGCACAAATGTGCTTATTATTAACTAATGTGAACCACAGCTTCCTTAAGAATAAGCTATATTCATCTCGCGTAATTACAAATGACTTTTTAAGTCCATCCAGAATCAAATTTAAGACCTATATCATAACATTAAAACCAAGTGAGATTGAATTGAACCTTGTTTTGTGTTAACTAATATTTATATTTAATTAAAATGCAGTTTATCGCATTTTCTAACCAGATTTTTCATATTATAAAAATGTCGTACCACAATCTTTTATTAGATGACATCCAAATTTTGCTGCTTGCATGTACATTTTATAATTGTAACAAAATAAAAGGGACTTTGACTGTTCCAAAACAGATAAATGAAAAAGTCTTGTGTGGTCTCTCAGTAGCTGGTGACTCAGATCCAAGCTTTGGGACAAAAGGATGCTTGCTCATTGGAATTGCACTGCCTTACTGTGACCCGCTCATGCCACATCCAGAGGTGCCATGGCTCGCAGAATCGCCTCTCAGGGGAAACTCACCATCTCAGTGGATGAGTACAGCTCCAACCCGACCCAGGCCTTCACACACTACAACATCAACCAAAGCCGCTTCCAGCCTCCACACGTCCACATGTGAGTGCTCCTGCAACTGAAACATTGATTTGATTGATTGATTGATTGATTGAGAGGAGAACACAATACTGAAAGTGAAGACATCTGGTTGCTTTTGTCTCATTTCACCCTCCAGGTGACTAGAGGCAGCTTCTTTTCTTTTAATTAATTAAATTTACCATTTTGTTTGCAATTTCAATGTGATTTTTGAGTGAAGAAAACACTTAATATATTCATAATGTTGTAAGATTTCCAGCAGTTGTGTCCAGTAATTGGCTGATGACACACAAACTGCTGCTTATGTAAATAGTTCCTATTGTGTGACGACCGGTACAATCAAATTCAGTGTTCTACTTTTTATATTTACATTTACGATGCTTAAAATTCAGGGTCTGATTCTGTTCTGAAAGCAGAACTTTTTATACAAATATCTGGAAAATGACTTTGTTTCTCTGTCTTTTGAATGCTGAGTTATATGTGTGATCCTGTCCTAGCTCCTTTAAATCAAGTTTGTTCTCCCAAAGAAGCTAGTTTAAGCAATTCAACATTAGTTTTAGGTGCCTCTTGCTCCATTTTTCTATTTTATTTCCTTACAAAATTACCTCTGACTAGCCCAGCACCCGCAGATATATATATAAAGTTGACAAAATGGGCAGTGGTATGTAAATTTAGGCAGCTACGATCAGTGCCATGGGCTCCCTATTACTTATCGAAATGCTGCAATTGTGCGCAAGCTAGTTAAAATGCCAGGAAATGGCATCATTCAACTGTGCCCTCACGTTTACGAAGACATCATATCTGTACCACTGATAAATCAGAAACTATAGCCACCCTGAATTAAAATAAAGGCATTACTTGCATATTTTAATTCCTCTTTCGGTTCAGATAAACAAATGTTTTGAGCTACCGCCACCAATCTTTAATGGTCAATTGTGGTAAATGTAAATAAATGGGTCACGGCATGGAGAAATGGCGGTTTGTTTATGCTAATCATAGTAATAAATGTAAAAATTCTTATGAAATCACTGACGGCTACATAGTGACCAAGCTGTTTACCCTAGCAACCATTTTTTTGGAACTGTATTTCAGCTTTGGAAAGTCATTGGGGTTGGTTTATGTAACTTATAGTGACAAAAAGAACAATAAATTGTCAATCACCCCTCATAGCAACCGTACTGTTTACCCTAGCAACCATTTCTACACATCACTTTCTCAGCTAGGGAAAATCATAGAGATGTGGGGGTTGGTTTAAGTTACTCAGATTGGCATGGGGAACTGTTTATGGTGGCACTGACTACTCCATAGCAACCAAATATTTTACCTTGGCAACCATTCCATTTTCCAAAAAAAAACTTGCAAACTGCAGCCATCTAGTTCTCTATAAAGTCTTTTTCAGTGAAGGAGCTGTGAATGGTGGGATGGCAGCCCTCTGTTTGTTTTAGAAATGTAACGTCTAGTTGTGAAACGCAAAGTAGTGTATTTTCAAAGTCAACTCATCGTTGTACTCTAATGCAAAATTCTCTCAGACCATGTGTTTCCCTGGGTTTATTGTGCTCATAATATAGATGTAAGAGCTACGATGTGCCTCGTGTTCTCGTACTTATTAACCAGGAGGAGGTCAAAGGTTAGTTGAGTTGATTAGCTCTTTAACAAAAGCTCTTTGACCTCGGGGTCAGAGCTCACCTCTGAGGAAACCTGACTATTGACTGATGCTGATGATGCAGTAATGAGGCCCGGTGCAGATTCGAAAAGAATGGGCAACCTGTTCAGCTGATTATAAGCTGATTCAATTGAACCATATAATCAAGAGAAGGGCATCATGTGCAACTGATCTGCTTTTAGATTTAGTGCAAAATGATCAGCTGTTTTTGTTTAAATGAATATATCAAGGAAAACAAATGATCATTTTATAATTTAATATGTCCCTTTGTCTACTAATGGTACCATTTACAATACTAAGGTCAAAATTCTGAAAGGTTTCAGTATTCAGGCTGGAATATTTGTAGTCAGTAAGTGGCCAAATGGGGAAAATTTCAGTCAGATAGCGAATTCTGCCTAAAAAATGTAGATCTTGAAAATTAACCAAAAATTTTAGAGTGAATCCTTTTCATAAAAGCTAAAAATGCTTTAAAGTAAACGATATTGTGGAATATTTGGAATTCTGAATTGAACTGTGATGAACATAAACAAGAATCATAGTGTGTATCAAAGTTTCCGCATTAGTAAAATCTAGGTCTGCAACTATTATTTTCAAAACCGGTTAGTTCAGTGTTTAATTTTTTTAGATTAAGCAGATTAAAAACTAAACGATTCTTAAACTTGATGTTTCACTTACAACCACATAAAACCATAAATGCAGGTATTATTTATGTATAAAAGTACATGTAAAAAAATGCAAAAGCCAGTTATAGTTTGATGATCTTTAATTTTGACATTTAAAAAAAATGTTTTTGAACAGTAAATCCTCTCTAAATATTCAAAATATAAATAAAAAAGTAAAAAGCAAAACAATCGTCGTACTTTTATTATATTCACGGTATAAAAGTTAGGACAAAAATGTGTTGAAATTTCACAATTAAAAGTAATAAATAAAATAATATATATACATTTTTTAAACAGAGGTAGAAATCAGAAGAATCCCACACTAAGACACACGCACACACACATATTTACAGTTATAAATTCACAGATGTTCAGTTGTTAAGATATAAACCCCTAAAAGAGTGTAATTTGTATAATAAAATGATATATTCATAAAACTGTTTCAAATTACTGCAAATTTCTTTTTACTTCCTGGAAAATCTGTATCGATCACACCTTGATATGAAATTTTGGTTGATTATAAAGTGTTTAATCGTATACACACTGGACCCCACCCCTTTTGTTTCTACTCCATAAATCTTCCTCAGCCTTGTAAAATCCCAGAAAAGTTAAGTTTTCAGTTGATATTTGCTGACCTGTGATTTTCAAAAACGTTAGGTATGTTACACTTGCAGGCAGATGGAATTAAATCAGAATGTGTTTCCGTACAGTATTCAAATTGAAAGAAATTAGCAATTCTCCGCTCATCAATGTCATATTAACATCCAATCACTGTGGACGAAGGCGGGACAAACACCACGAAAGACTCTTGTGACTGTTTACGTCTCGTCAAACAGTGTTTATTCAGCATTTGATTCATCTACAGTGTGACTTTTCCAACTTTGTTTATTCATCTTTTATGTTCAGTTGTGAATAATTGAATATAATAGTCGAAGAAAATCAGCCATTGGCTACATTTTCAAACATTGGTCGATTTCTAACAAAGCACGGTTGTGTGAACTCTGCAGATGCATTGTTGTTGTTATTACTCTATTTACAATAAAATGACTTGTCTTTACAATAAAAACAAATATCGCGAGCCACATTTTCTCAGAATGAAATATGCTCTTAATATCCACAGGGTAGAGCCACTACCTTATGATGCACCCAAGCCAGTAGGCCACACTCGTTTCGTCTGTGTCTCAGACACTCATTCGAGGACGGATGGAATCCAGATGCCCTTTGGCGATGTGTTACTTCACACAGGCGACTTTTCTGAGCTCGGCCTACCATCTGAAGTCAAGAAGTTTAATGACTGGTTAGGTAAGTCGCCTTAAACTAATCCTGTCTCCTTAAACTCTCATGGCGGTTTTTCGTTGACGTACTTTTTTTTTTTTTTGAAAATGGCGTAATTTTAATATCTAAATTAAACATTGTTATTTAAAAAAAATGAATGATCTATTAACTTAGGTCTGGACTTTTAGGTCCCCTCGTCAATTAAATGTGATGAAATAATAATTCTTTGGGGTTACAGAGGTCGGAAAGATTGTTTTTTCTGAGAAATCAGAACTGCGTTTTCGTCTATGGATAGAGTTTGCTCGGTAGCCGTTAATATGTAAATAAGTCTCCAGTTTCCCTCCAAAATCTGCCTGTCTCATCATGAGTCTCTTCTTACAGGGAGCCTGCCCTACGAGTACAAAGTTGTCATCGCTGGAAACCACGAACTTACCTTCGATAAAGATTTTATGGCGGAACTCATAAAACAGGATTACTACCGTTTCCCTTCGGTTTCCAAGCTGAGGCCTGAGGATTTTGACGACGTTCAGGGCCTCCTTACAAACTGTGTATACTTGCAGGATTCTGAGGTCACCATTAAAGGATTCAGGATATACGGGGCTCCTTGGTAAGCATTTCTAATTTTGTTTTCCAGTATACTCTGCAGTAAAATCGAGCTTAACTCAACAGCTTGTGCTGTAGGAATACGTCAAGTCTGTTGGTTTGGAAGCAGATGGACCACTAACCTAAAGTTCATTAGGTTAGATTGTGATTCACTGGTGGTTTATCTTTGAAACCTCATACAGATCTCTTTTGAGATTAAGATGGAAACTCCAGCTTCACAAAAGGTGTTCACTCCCCTACAAACATTAATTTTCTTCTTTTTTTATCATGTCTCTGTGAGTTCAAGACACACAGAGCCAGAATTCTACTTGGCTTTAAGATTTAAGGTGTCCTTTGATGATCCATACAAAGTTTGGTGGGACGTTTATAATTGGGTGTGAATCTTTTAGGGCTCTTGGATCATAAAGTGTCCACAATTCCTGTATTTTCAAGCTATCCATTTTTTTTACTACTGTTGTTCAAAATACCAGAAAATTTTGGTTTTTAAAGGATTTAAACAAGTGATGTTTAACAAGGCAATGTTTTTACATTATTTCTTGAGTGCTAAGTTCAATATTATTAGCCAATTAAAGAAATAATTACTCAGATTAGCTTTAGAACAAATTACCCTTGTCTAATGACTTGCTAATTTAACCCAAGTGAGAGAACGAGTGTAAACGCACAAAGATGGAGAGGGCTGCATGAGTTTGTCGAAAATTGGTTTCAAGAGTCAAGAACTGTATTAAGAAGCATCATCAAGAAGCTTAAACACACTGGACAACAAGTCGAGCAGAGGCAGGAAGTGGAGGATTTTTAAAGCTATTGGAAGAAAACAAGTGAGAGATGTTTGTAAAGACCGAGACACTAGTGATGCGTGCTGAAAAGATTTCCTCGAGTTTGGATAGAGTCTTGAAGGAAAACCGGTTTGAATCTTGACGGAAACAACGGTTTGGAGGACAACCTCAGACAGTTGGTTGACAACCTCAGTTCTGGTGAAGAAACACCTACGAATGATAAAAGTGAGTGAACTTGATTGATGACCAACAAATCTGGAGAAGCTTGAGAGACCAGCCAATAATGTTTGGGGATTAAAAGCCAAGCGGCACTTCTAAGATATCTTAGAATGCTAATTTTGAAAAGAAGTGGGATAAGCAGACATCTGCAACGGGTGGTCTTGGTGGGGTACTCTTTGCTCATAGTTTCCCAGCCTCTCCTGCAGGAAGTGCTTTTTGTTCCAACACATCCTGGTTCTTTGTTGCGAACCAGGATCAAAATGTTATGCCGACCCTCGTGTTCCCCTTCAAGTGCAGACTCGCGGTGGGCTGCTCTGACCTCCCTGACCCTTAGCCCCAACCATCAAGGAGGTCATTTACACGGCTTCATTCTTCCTCTCTACAAAGTGCTCAGTCAGGCCTAACGAGTGTCTGGCTCGACATAGAGGACAAGCTTGTTTTCGGTCGGATTATTCCTCAATACCCAGTTTCATGGCAGTCATTGACTTGATTTTCTTAAAAAAATATACTTTGAACACCGGTCCTGGCATTAGATTGAAGTGATCTGAGCAAAATAAGCTTTTGAAATGTTGAAGCTTCCTACCGTTTTTGCTGTTCAAAACAATTTGGTGTTTCTAGTGGCATGGCTTTCCAAAGGAATGGCTTTTTATTGTATAGAGTTGACATGTACACCAACATAAAGCCTGTAAGAAAAATAGAAATAAATATATAGTGAATGTTAGAGTTGCTCCGTATTGTGACCCAAAAACTCCCAACAATCTTTAATTTCCTGCCTTCTCTTTTGTTGGTGGTTTTTTTAGCCAGATTGTCAATCTACCATCATATTCTCAATCGAGCCTCTGCCTCTCATCTCTCTGCTTTGCTGCCAGTGGCAGATAAATATTTCAATAATCCTTCTGCCTGTGAGCCATTTGATCGCCTGTGCTTGAGAGTGGCATATGGATTCCACTGCAAGAGTGCGTTAGAGCAGCTTAGGGGTTGCTCCTGTGCACAACTATGTGTGCGAGAGTCGAACCAGGTCACTCAAAGTTCATCCAAACAACAGGCTGATGCAGCCAAAACAAAACACACACACAGACACAAACACACACTCCAGACTCGAGACTTTCTCAAGATTGAACTTAGTTTCGATTTCCCCATTTTTACTGTTTAGTTTACATTTTATATTCATTTTTATGGAAAAACGTATTATAATTAAGTTTGGGCTTCCATTAGTTTTCTTTAACTGACCTATAACTAAGCCCCGCCCACAACTGGTGACAACAAACGGCAAATGTAATCACCTGCAATAGCGAAGGGTTTGTGGTACTCAATGTAGCAGATATTAAAATTCTTTAATAAAAGTTTGAATTATGACAACATCCAGGACCAACTCTGTCCATATAAATGGCAAAATCGCATTGACTTGTGTTCTTAGTAAGCCTGTGAAATATGGACTAAATATTGCGATTTTCTTTTAATTTTTATTAATATTATTTTTTGAATGAATATTGTGATTCCGACTTTTTTTTGCGATTTTTGTCTTTTCAAACAAGCTACAAACAAACATTCTAAATGTATTCAGTACACAAGAAGTGCAAAACAGAACTGTAGTAAAACTGTCTTTAAAACGGACAACATAAAAGTAAAAACCTTAACTCTGGTTAATAGCATACTGTATACAGTCGATCTAATGGCTTGATAAACAAAATTGTTATAAATTGTCTTAAAAACATGCAACATGAAAAAATTGAGATTAATAACTAACTAGAATTCCAATCCTGACAATAAATTAAATTTAACGTAAATCAAAACCAAGAAACAGATTGTTTTCTTAAAGGTTTTTTTGTAAGTATTTGTCTGCAACTCTCTCCGAAAGTGAGCTGGTGGCAGGAATACAGAGATTTGTTGTGCGCAGGGTGAGCTCTAAATGGTTTACATATTAAAATAATGCGCACAAGTCTAAATCTAAACAAATTAACAGTCAAAATTGCAGCCTTATGCGGTTTACACGTTTAAATTTCGATTTATTTTTAATTTTTTTTATTGGCAAATTAATTGCACTGCCCTAGTGCTTAGTAGTGTCAAAAATAACTAAAACCACTTTTCCAACGTAATAGCATGGCTCTACTCAGCTTGGCATGTTTTTGGTGGCTTTTCCACCATGTTGTACCCATTTGGAAGATATTCTAAAAGCAGGATAAATTTGAAACCTGAAATTTTTAAAGTGTGACACAACATCAGTTGATTGCTTTTCGAGATCAACGATTGGCCAGAAAGAAAGGTCACTGTATGCATCCTTACAGTGTAGGTCTGGGCGATTAATCGTAAAGTAATCACCATTCAGAAGCTATAATCGTTCACATTTTTCCAGGTCAATTATTTCTCTTACTTTCCCTTTAAAAACAACACTGCTTTCAAAGTGACATGACCCCTCCCGGTGAATGTTTTGTTTTAGGCAATGTGTGCTTTAATTTTAGTTGTTCATTTTTTAATGTTGAATAAATCATCAGAGATGGCAAATAGTGTGAGTTTCCTGCAATTATTTTAAGAATCCCTTCATTCTAAAATCTCTCTTGTAATATATGAGCATTTTACTGTACAAAACTTCTCAGTGAACCACGAGTGCAAAAATAATTTAACAATTGTAATCAAGCTAAAATGTTCAAATAATTGAGATTTTGATTTCAGGAAAAATCGCCCCAGCCCTATTACAGTGAGTCACAGAGAAGGTTTTTTTTTTTGTTTTTTTTTTATTCTGCCATTTATAGGAAGTGAAGTAGTTAGGAAAATGGCTGGAAAAATGACAATGTTGTGTACATATCTATTTCCCTATGTGAGCTGGAGAACTTGCAGAACCCGGTCCATTGAATGTCTACGAGTAGCTCCGAATACTACACTGTGATTAACTGATCTTTCCTTGTAAGATGTAGCCTAGCAACTGGTCGAACTGGTCAACTGTTTTTTTGGGTTTTTTTTGGTACTGCAGTTCTATATAAAAGTAAAAGCACAAAAATGGTAATTACTGTTTAGAAAGTCAGTTTTACTGTTTAACCAATATTATCTGCAAAAATAAAATTTACCAACATGGTTCATTCTTATCACATGTATTTTATAGATTGAACTTTAATTACTGCACTACTTCATGCATGTTTTTCTTTTTACGGATAAACATAATTAGGTTGGGGTTTGCATTATTATTTATTCATTGACTTAATACTAAGCTCCGCCCCCATTGCCGATTGTACAACTGAGGCAAAGGGGAATTATTAAAACACTTATTTTAATATTAAGTAGTTGTTTAAAATGTTGTGAACTGTGTGTTTTCACAATGAGAGAAATAAACCACCTTTATGTCTGTAGCATTCTCAGAAGCTGAAATTTTGGTTGCTAGGGTAAAATGTTTAGTTGCTATGGAGTCAAAAATAATTCTAGTTGTCACTATGACTAACATTACCAAATCGTTTTTTTTTTTGGTAGATGTTTTCGTTGTCTTTTCCTGTTAATTTCCAATGACGGTTATAAGTCAATAGTAAATCTTTGACCCTTTCCAAAGCCTGGTGTTCAAATACTTTTCCACAGTGGTTGGTATGTTCTTGCGCAGAATGGTAACCTTCACAAGTGTGCTCGGTTTGAAGTGTCTATGAAGTTTTCAGTTTGAGATTCCAAAGTTGCCAAAGATTCCAACGTTTCACTCCATGTTAAGTCAATGGAAGATTTCCCAGCGTTCTCAGAAATTTCACAGAATTTCGTTAGCGGTCCCGGTCTGAACAACCCAAATCAGTCCAGTATCGATGGCTCAAACGCTCTAGGAGGAGATACATTTGAATTGTTTTTGTCTAAAGCAAAAGACGAATAACAATATTTTGGGTCCAACATAATGCTGCATTTTTATTGTTGTTTGTTGCTGCCAGTATTTTATAATGTTTTAATGAGAACAAGCTTGATTCTCAGATACAGGCCTGACTGAAACGCGAAGGCGCATAGGTCTGAGTATGTTTACAGAGGCGTTTGACAGATTGTACTAGTGAGCCAGACTGTTGGAAAGCAACCATTTGCCTTTATTTGCCTTCCCATCAATCATCCACATGCCAAGCCTGGCTACCCAACACACACAGGAGCCATTTTCCCAGTTTTTTTTATCTTCTATATCAAACATTTTCTCTGTGTGACCGTCATAATCATAACAGCCAATCAGTTCAAACTTTTCTCGGTGTACAATTTAGGCACGTTTAGGTTGCATTTTTAACATTTAGAGAGGGGTAAGTAGAAAAACATGACTGTGTGCAATCACGTCACAGCTCGTGATCATGTGACTCTAACTGTGATTTTATTCATTTAAAACTGTACATTTCTACTTTTAAAGATCATCTGATACTTTCTAAATAATTGAGATCGATCACAAGGCAAGTTCATTTAATATATTGCCCAAAAAAATGACATACATTAGGTGAAAAATGCTAAATATCGCAACATTATTTTTTTTTAAATATATCAGCATTTTATGTGTAGTTTAATAGTTTTTGTTTTCAGACGTATTTTCAAATTGTAAGAACAATTTGTGGTTTATTTGTAACTGGGAAATTCCAAAATATTCTAAAATAAGAATAAATATGTTATATTACGTGAAAAATATTCAATATTTATTTAAAAAAAAAATATATAAAATCTTTACATATATATATTTTTTTCTCAGCATTTTATATTTGATTAAAAATGTTTTTGTTTTGGAGGTGTACATTTTAAGAACATTTAGTAGTTTATTTGAAACTTGGGTGTTCTTTTTCTTAAGTATGATTAAGTTATATTATGTTTAAAAATATTCACATATTCAATTTTCTATATCCAGTGTTTCATGCGATGTTGTGTGGTTTGGAAAAGTATTTAGAGAACATTATGCTAGTTAAGAGTTCTTTGCAGATTTTAATTGGCAGTTGTTGTAAAGCGCCAGACCCCCACATTTTCATTTTCTTTACGTAGAAACCATTTTCTTTCTCCTTTGTAATTGGTTTTCAACTCTCTGCTCCAGGGCTTTCTATTGTCATTCTGAGGTGGTACAGATGTCTGGGCTGTAGTCCCTTGACTGTTTAAAGATAATTCAGCGAATGAAAAAAGATCCAGTTCTCAGAGAACATGCTGCGAAAACCCTTTGCCCTCTGGTTTTACCCTTGTGCTTCTCAGAGGCTCTTGCTTTGTCAAGGACTTGTTTCTAATGACCTCCTGATAACTGTGCTTAACTTATTCATACGTGTTAATTTATCACCAAGCTCATCACTGCCATACCTTCTAACTGTGATAAAATGCATCACCTATTTTCTAGCAATCAAACCCTTTGTTGAACACCATGCCATGCAATTTTACATTAAAATGTTGGAAAAGCTTGTTTTTTTACACCACAGTTGAAAAACTCTCTCTTTATCTACTGAGATAAACATTTCTGTCATAAGATTTGACAATAAATGAAACATGTGTTACTTGATCAAACGTATGAAATGAAAAATGTTTGAGCAGAATTTCTGTAACCTGCCTATTTGAAGACGAATTCCCCATGACCACCCAATACTGCACTACCTTTACTGTTGCAATGCAGGACAGAGATTAATTTGCTCCCTGGACAAGAGCTAGACAAGGATCTTATGCTTTCGATTTAAAAAAACCCAGCAGCATTGGTATGTTTACACTTTTCTTGATAACCAAGCACTGTCACTAAAGTCAGTAGCTGAGTTCCCATCCACCTATTTACATGCGCATTTTTCAATACTGCAAGCTAAAAGTCTGGATGGAAATGGCAAAATGTGCATGTATTTACAAAATGCTAATAAAAAATTCAAAGAAGGATAAACTGAATAAATGGCAATGGATTTCACTGCTCAACATCAGAAATTTTCTTTTGGTCATTCTACAATTCCTAAAGTCTGTCATCAAAGTGGTTCGGAATGATCACCCCCTAGAACTGTCCTGACCGGCTACGTTCCCAAAGAGCAGTTTCCCGCCCTTGAAAGCAAGATGATATTACTGCACATATCACCAATTAACCTGAAGCATGCTTTGGGGATTGTGGGAGAAACCTTAAGAGACCCATGCAAACTCCTTCCAGGAAGGTCACCACTGGTGAACCTCGAACTGGCAACTACCTATCTGCAGTGCACTTTGGGTGAAAGGCGGGGGTACACCTTGGACAGGTTGCCAATTAACCTGCTGCATCTGAATTGTGGGAGAAACTGGTGTACCCAGAGAGACACAGCGAGAACATACAAACTCTGCGGCCCATGCTGCCCTTAGTTGAATATTGTTTGAGTTCCATTTCTTAACACTGCCTCTTAGACCTTGAAACCGAGGGATAGACGGAGGACTGAAAATCTACCCTATCATTCCGTAATGACTTGGGACAACCCTTCATCTCATAAAAAAGCACAAAATGGGACTGATGGGTGTCAATTTCCAAGTATGTCGAGGGAGAGCTCTTGTGGCATGGGCTCTTTTCACACTGGAAAGTTTACTTATGGTCCTAACCATGCAGGGTTTTTTTAATTTCTCCTCACGCAAATCTTGGAAGGCCAATGAAAGTTGCGTCGATAGCACTATCTGTAGCTTTTAGGTTTAGGTTCCCATCAACCCTGTAAATTCCAATGTGGACTATTTCTTTTTTTCATACCCAACATATGCTGATAACTTATTTTTCATACCTTTTTATGGTTGGGATGACTCATGAGCCAAATGTAGGTGCTACTCTTATGGTTATCCACCTTTATATGTTCCAAGTTCTGGAGTGTTGTTGAGCTGTTGCAGACATTGCTGTCTGCGGTTATATCTTTCTGCACTGTCTCCATCTATCACCCCGCTCTGTTTATCGGCACGGGGTCACTTCCTGTCCTCCCACCCAAGGCCTGTATTTAGCCCTGGCCTTGCACAGCCTTGTCTAGCTGCGGCCAGACACTTGGCCCTTATCAGACAAGGTCTGAGAGTGGTAAATAAAGGTCTGGCCTGGGTTGCCACAGGCTGTCAGCAAACCTGTCCCAGAGGGGAAATAAAACTCTTATTAACATGCTTCTGCTCATTGGTGTTGACAGCTTGATCAATCTGCCTCCGCTGCAGATGACCTCTGCTCTGCTGTGATCCGCCGGACGCCCTGATGGAGGCTTAAATGAATAGCTTGAGTTGTGCCATGACCTCATATCTGATACTGCAATATCCTCGGGGGGATTTTTCTACTTTTTGTCGCAAAAAGAGAGATGTATCTGGTAACTGTTTGGTGATCTATCACAGCAGCTTAGCTAAATATGATTCTGCAAATAAATTGATTACCTGATGACTTCAACCCAAGTGATAATATTTTATTGAATGATTATAATAATATACAGAAGTTGTTATTCTAAATATTTTCCAGTTTTGCCAAATTATACCCTTAACTATAACTATCCAATTCACCATTTCAGTGAAAAAACATCAGTGGGTTAGGGGTAGGGATGCAACGGTACGCAAAGCTTACGGTTCGGCATGTACTGCGATTTTGACCACGGTGTTCGGTTCGGTTCTGATGGCTTAGCAAATTGGCATTAAATCATTCTTTGTATAGATTACATAAACAGTTAAATACTTTACTTTATTTTGCTAAATCAAACATCAAGACACATCAACAAAAAATTTCACTTGAATGAAAACAATAAAATAAACAATTGTTGCAAGGTGGGCATGAGCTTTTTCAGCAGCGTGCGGATTATCGCAGGAAGAGAGGGATTTAAGGCAGGCAAAAGTTACTAGGGGTCCCTAAACCAGGAACAGCTGTCTGAAGATGGAGCAGGTGAGCACTCGTGTTTCATATTTTGCCTTTTGCATAATGACATCTGATAAAACATTTCTGGCACATGGAGACATTTTGCGTCTCCTCATAGTGCTGACAAGTCCTGACAAGAAACACGAGAAGTCCCGCCCTCCTCTAACTTTAGCGCTCGCTGATTGGATTTTTCCACAAAAGAGCAGTTCATTGATTGGATATTTGCTTGCGGGCGTGCAGATCTTTCCCTGACATCTGCCGTTTCTCCTTTCACAAGCGCGTATTGAACTCAGGAAGGTGTACCGAAAGTCATGGCTATCCTAACGTCACAGAAGGCCGACATTTTGCTACAACCCGAGGGCTGGACTGGTCGAAATGATTGAACAGAAGACTATTGATCCAAGACCTATATATTTGTTTATGGCTCAGTCAGCAATTTCAAGTGAAAACTTATTTCAAAAGGCAAATAGAAGACAGAAAATACACAGATTACTTTGTATCTGGGGGGGGGGGGAATCAGTGTATAGACAATCCTCACACTAATGAGATTTTCAACAAACCCAATCCAACCACCCGAGATTATAATATCATTAAAATGACTCGACCTGTGCAGTAACTGACATCTGCACTAACTGCTGGTGAGTAGTGAAGCCGAGGCCCGCTTGCTGCACTGCAGTGAGTTTGCAGGCTTTAATAGTAATTAAAGATGATCCCTCGGGATGTAGATAAATGGCCTGTGGGCCTTGACTCCGACATGTGACCTATCCCTACTCAAAGCTATACAAAACGTACGCCATTGACCTTATAAAACTATAGACATGGTATCTGAAACCAGTTTGGAGGCTTAAATTGGGTTTAGCCGACCATAGACATTCATCACTATTGGGTATTCACAATTGCGCATGCAGAAGTGGGACATTGATATACCAAAAAAGTCTGAGAGGCTGAAAGTTGAGCCTCAGTAGAACTTTTTAATCAAATTCACCCCCCGGTACATATGAAGGTCAACATTGGCTATAAGTCACCAGACTTGGAGAAAGAGGGAAAGTGTAAACTTTTAGAATTTCTCTCATGGTTGACTTTCTCTCTTTACCGTGAAAACAGCAATGCAGGCTTGTGTTTGATAAATCTGATGAAGTGTGTTAAATGCGTTTGTCTTCTCCCACAGGACCCCATGGTTTAATGGATGGGGCTTTAACTTACCTCGTGGCCAGTCTCTCCTGGATAAGTGGAACCAGATCCCTGAAGATGTAGATATTCTTATGACACACGGCCCTCCTTTGGGTAAGCAGTGAAAGGTGGATTGAGCTGCAGATGGAAAGAACGTATACATCAGTGTGTGTCTATAGATGGACTGTTGCATTTTTATACTGCAAATTGTAGGGATATGCCTCTAAAAATGTGATTTGGGACGTTGTACAGGGTTCAGAGACTGGGTCCCCAAGGAACTTCAGAGAGTCGGCTGTGTGGAACTACTCAACACCGTACAAAAGAGAGTGCGACCAAAACTCCATACATATGGAGGTATCCATGAAGGTGGGTGATGGAGAATATTATACATCACATTTCACCTGCAGTTAGTTACAAAACTAAGCCTCGCAAAAACCACCCATGAGCATTCAGTAATGCTGCTCCTACCCTTTGGAATTTGAACATCTGGAATAGTCAGAGCTTTGGTATTAAACATTAAAAGTGTTAATAAAAGCATTTACTTGCTGTCTATAATTTCTGTGTTGGCATAGACACAGCTTTAATTACTTAAGAGTACTGTTTTTTTTTTTTTTTGTATTACTCGCATTCAAAATATTTATTATAACTACGATCCAGAGTGAAGTGAACTAGATTGCATTTATTTAAATAAGATTTACAAATGTAGAACTAGACATATGCTTCTAATAATGCCATATTTACTAAATATCAAAATTAAGTAATCCTTTGTTTGTCAAAGGTGTTTGACAACAATTGGTGAAAATCTGCAAAGTTGCAGCACAATATTTGGTTTGGATTAGATGTATTATCATGCACCTTGATTATTTAGTTAACGATAAATACCTATAGTACCAACACATTATCTTTATATTAATACGTTAAAAACGGGGGTTATGGGGTTTCCTGCATACCCGACGACAGCAACAGCATTTTATTCCACTAGTTGCAGATCTAAAATACATAATACTCACCATAAAAACCTGAGTCCAAATCCGCAATAGTTTAGCAGCTAATTGTAATTAAATATTTTTAATAATTAAATCCCTTCTCTGAAATTAGCTTTAGACTCACTTGAATTGTTCATTAAAATATCAAAGTTTCTAAAATTAAAGTGTCACAACAACCCTGTCCTTTCACACCAAACATAGGGAAAATGGAAGTGGTCAGCTGTCAATTATTAAGAATACAAGGAACAGATAAACACCTGCATAACATGAGCGTTTAGAGAGCAGTGTAGAATGGGAGGATTACACAGATGCTTTGTCATTGTTAACAGTGGGAGCACAATCGAACACCTGCATATGTTGTGGTAGCGAAATACGGCACAAAGTCACGTATATTTTCACTACCGTTGATGGCTCAGAGTGAGAGAATGAGGGAGAGTGACTTTAAAAAGATTATCTAGCTAAATTGTATTTACCCGACATTATTTTTTTAAATAAAATATATTGCTTGAGGACTAACTTGACAAAATACACGATAATCACTGTCTAATACTGTAGCTGTATGTAGAATTCAATCGTATGCATATAGTTTTATGTAATATAATGAACTAAAGTAGACTGATTATTTATACAGGATTCAAACCAAATGTTTGTTTTGTCAACTGTTAAAAATTTGGAAAAATGTTCTGTCAAAAAGTGATCCACAAAATGTACAAATGAAAGCAATAAAGGCAGTTCATTGTTTGTCATGAATAAAAACAGAACGCAGTGACATCAGCTTGTTTTGTGACATATAAGAAACAATGGTGTGTATGCTGCACCAATTTGTTGCCGTTTCCTTAAAAAAACAGGAAATAACCCAAAAAATGGCACTTTTATTGTTGAAAATAGTCAACATTTCAGGTTTATCTTTCGCAGAGACCAATTTATGTCTCAAGTAAAGTGTTGTTGATCCTTTAAATACAGTATCTGTTAACGTTATTTCACTATAAATGTATATTTACATGTTACACAACTATAGAAATGTAATTTCTGCATTTAAATGTGTTCTTGTTTTCAGGGTACGGCTTAATGACCGATGGCTACACAACATTCATCAACTCCTCCACGTGCACAGTCAGCTTCCAGCCCACTAATCCACCAATCGTGTTTGATCTCCCCGACCCAGGAAACTCCTGAGACTCATTCAAGCCCCGCCTCCCTCTTTTTCTACATAAGGCTCCCTTGTCTTTTTGTACTGCTTGTATTTAAAATGCATGAAAATGAAATATTTTTAAAAGCCGACTACGTTTCAACGACGATCCTTTTTTGAAGCAGTTGCCTTCTGTTTGATTTTGAGAAATCAGTCAGGATCTTAATAAGTGCATTAGTAGTCAGCAATACCTGATCATGTCTGATTTTGTTATCGAGTGTGATTTGTAAATGTTATTTAAGATGTTTGAAAGATAAAGAGCATTGTCAATGATTAGTAAGAACCGTTAACTGGCAGAAGATGAGCACTTTGTTCTTGCTTTGGAGTTATTGTAGTGTATATGCAATGATTGTAGTGATACGCGGTGTAGGGGGACATTCTTCCAAGATAAATCTCCAGTGGTTCAAACACAATGACCTTTTGCTAAGCACCGACGCTAACTCATATTAAAAGAAATGCTCACCGTAGAGCATTTACCAGATTTATCATTTTGTTTTGAAAATTGTAGATTCAAACTGAAGGCATCAAACTACGAATTAACAAATGTGGAATTATACACATGTCAAAAAAGTGTGAAACAACTGAAAATACGTCATATTCTTGATGAAAGGTGGTCCTTTCCTGTGGCTCAGTTGGTAGAGCATTGCGCTAACAACGCAAAGGCTATGGATTCAAATCCCAAGAACTGACAGAAAAAATATGTTAATTGAAATATAAGTCGCTTTGGATAAAAGCGTCTGCCAAATGCATAACTGTAAATGTAAATCGTCCAACATTCTTGAAGGAATTCCCAGTGATACTTAGCACTTAAGTATCGACCCCTTAACCATCTCGATTGGGTTCAGGTCCGGTGACTGTGGAGGTCACCCCATCACTCTCCTTCTTGGTCAAATAGCACTTACAATGCCTGGAGGTGTGTTTGGGGCCATTGTCCTGTAGAAAAACGCAAACTGGACGGAATACCTGGTTCCGTACGCTTTCAATTTTGAATAAATCCCGAACATTGTCAGCAGCAAAACATCCCCAAACCATCATAACTCCTTCTCCATGCTTCACGGTGGGAACCAGGCGTGTGCAGGCCATCCGTTCAGACATGGTGGTTGGAACCAAAGATCTCAAGTGGTCTAATGTCCAAACAAGTCTCTTCTGCTTGTTGCCTGTCCGTCGCAGTGGTTTCCTAGCAGATATTCTACCATGAAGGTGTCCTCGTAACAGTTGTTCTAGGCATGTGTCTGCTGCTAGAACTCTGTGTGGCATTGACCTGGTCTCTAATCTGAACTGCTGTTAACCTGAGATTTCTGAGGTGATGGTCTTATCCTACGCTGCAGAGGTGACTCTTGGTCTTCCTTTCCTGGAGTGGGAGGGGTTTCTTTGAAGCACTTGATTATGTGACTGCACCTGGAATATGATGCATTTTCAGTAGTTTCACACTTTTTTGACATCTTTACAATTCCACATGTGTTAATTCATAGTTTTGATGAAAATATAGAAAACTTTTGGTCCGTGCTGTACATGATTTATTAATTTAAGAAAGTATTTCCAGAAACAGACCGTCCAGTTCAAGATGTTTTACCACATGCTAACTGATAAATAACAAGATTGACCAAATGTCTACAACCTCGTTGATCATCTGGACGTTAGAGGCACTACACAGCTTCCAAATGAGGCTTTATCCTTCGTTTGACCTCAGGATATCTAGTACTAGTTTCAAAAGCACCCCTACAGAACCGTATAAAATTGAAGAACTCAAAGGTATTTGGCTAATCACTGTAATTAGGGCAGAGCTTGTCAATAGGTCAACTGTCGGAACCAATTCAACTTCTCCTTTTAGCCATACCTCTGAAAATACAGAGAAATCACAGATGTGTTAAACAAAAATGCTTTGAAAAATGGAAGAGTTCATCGTGCACTTCCCTTCAAACCAGCATCGATGCTTCTAGCTAAACGTGCGCACAGTTTTTTCAAGGAACTCTGCTGGTGGTTGAACCAAACATCTTGGAGAACTAACCACAGATTTCAGCTTTCTCACATGCTTCTGTTTCTTCATGTAATCCCAGACATACTGTTGAGATCAGGTGTCTGTGGGCGCCATAAAATCAATTCCAATACTATTTTCTTCTTCTTTACACTGTTGACTGTTTGTTTGGGGTCATTGCCCTGCTTCAGAATAAATTTGAGCCAATCATGATTGATAAAATATCACTGTGCATTGAGAACATCATTAATCCTGACCAAATCCCCATTTTCCATTTGGAAAAAAGCCCCCAAGTGTTCAAGCAACCTCTGTTTGCTTTTCCGACACTTCTTTTTGTACCGCTCCCCAGCCTTTGCAAACTGTCTTCTGCTACAGAAAAATGTCATATTTTCACTCGTCTTTCTAAAACGAACATAAGTAGCCACCTATACAACTGTTTCCGTTTCAGTTCACAGCTGGGTTTCAACCTATTGGACTTATTTAGTATAAATGATCATACACTTACTCCTACAAAATTGGTGAGTTTGTGCAAGTTATAAGAATAGATGGAAATTTGACCATAAAATCGGATAATAACAAAAATTGCAAATGTACAACAAAAAAAAAACATGTTTTTAAAAGCATTCTTTGCGCACATCTGCCAAAATTTATCTGACAAATGAGAAACTACACCTAACCCCTACATCCTCGAGAATTCACTCCTGTAAATGCACAACATGTGGGGGATGGGCTAAGGTGGAGAAATGGATTTGGGATTAATGAATTCTCAATATCGTTGCGTTTTATTGGTTGATGCATTGGAAATTGATCTTAGATCCAGTTCACTTCTCCGTCTCAGATTTCAGTTTTAATGTAGTGTATTGTGGATCTGGAGTCTTGTGAGCATAAACACTTTTTACTGTTTGTTTTGCAACTGTAAATGCTTTCTTGATACATTCTGTGATTTTTTACGCCACTGTGACAGTATCCAAGTTTATATGGAAATAAATCTGCAAGATTTTTTGGATGCTTTTTGCTTTTAATGTCATTTTCCCAAACCTTACGTGATTTTAGCTTTAAATATGCGTCAACAAATATAGCTTCTGAAGGACAAAGATTAAATTGCTCATAAAACCTTTAAAACCACCAAGAGTCTTGCACAAAAGCAGTCCTTTAAATTCCGCACATCTGCTAAACTTGAAACATGAGGGAGTCGACCTTAGCAGCCATAACCCTGTGATGTCACATGCTATCGATTGTAGAAATTTGGCATCCTCGACTGATTGATGCCACCAGCAGATACCAACTCTGACCCTGTGTGCTCTCCCTGATAAAGAAGCCAAGAACAAGATCTAGACCTAGATTTCCACAGCCCGTTTTCAAGGTCAGGATTAATACATAAGATCAGATGTGAAGCTTGGGCTCACATACCCTTCCCCCTAGCAAAAACATGGAGGTCTTCAATATGTCCTGGAATTTCCTATTTGAGAACTTCTGCTTTACACCAAAGACCTGCTCCACTTTGACTACGGTTGGAGACTTCATCAGGGGGGAAGGTTAGAATGTATTTCTGGAATTATTATAATTTAATTCATGATTTTTTCACTTTATACAGGGCTTCCGTGTTGTCAAACATGACTCAAGGTCAAAACTTCATTAATAAAAGTGTTCACCAATAATGAAAAAAAAAAAGTTTAATATTGTGATTTCTTGGCCTTTTTTAACACAAAAAAAAGAATAATTTTTCTCATTCATTCTTAGTGGTTGGATATGCTCTGTGGTCATTGTGATTTTAAAAGAGTGAACACAGTTTGACAATAAATGTAACATTTTTAAGAATGTTATCAATCATATTTTCTGAAAAATGGCCAAGAAATCAGAAAATGTGCTAGGGTGAGCACAACTGTACGATGTAAATAAGTAAACCTAACATACATCAGTTTCACGACCACAGAGAGCCTCATTGAAAATGCGTTTCCCCATGCAAGCTTCATGTCCGGCGTATACTCATTTCTGTTAGTTTTTTTGTCTTTTGACGACTCCTATAAGTGACAAAATGAAACAGCTAGTTAAGAAAGTCTATCACTCTACCACTCACCCTTGAATGCACAGCATGACACAACAACAGCTACATGTGATCAAGATGTGATAAAAATGCTGCCAATTTTTTTTTTTGTAAAGAAATTGTCTCTGCTTTTATTTATGGGCAGAAATCGTTGAGAAACATTCAGATTACACATGGACCGCCTGATTCATAGTTTGCCTCCTAACCATATGAGAAAAGGCTCTCCATTTGCACTTTATGATTGGCTGGTGACTAAATGTCATCAGTTCATAGTGCTTCTGTTGTTCTTAATATCTGACCCCATCAGAATTATAGTTACGAAACATTGAGTTACTTTACGTAGGGGACTTTTTCAATAACTTTGTAGTAGCCTGCTGCAGCCATGTTGAGCCAGCAAAACTCTGTGATTGTGGTGGGCTGTTACAAGTAGTGTCCACTAGAAGGCACCCTTGTACAACTCTAGGTGGCCACTCACTGTGAGGTGATAAGAGTAAGAGTTTAGTGTGCGGTGACAAACACTTTATCATACATCATCAAGAAGAAACACTGTTGATTATTATGCCAGAATGGTTCCTCACAATATCAGGCTACAAAATATCAATTTTTATTTTTGACAGATCTTACAGCATGGCGCAAATGTAAATGTCATTTTTTTTTCACAATTTTAAAGGAAATATATATATTTTTGGAAACCATTTTAAACTGGCACCATACTGGATTTTTTAAATCCCCTCAAAAGTGATCTCAAATTAACATTAATTTTTTGAAGTGGTTTTTATTCATATATTAAACAAAATTGATAAACAAAATACAAACAAGGGAAGTAAATGTAAATAATTATCAGTTTTATTATTTATCCTTTCAAAATGCTTAAATATTATGCTACATTACAGACTCTTGCCCTTTGTAAAGTACTATTCAAATAGTTTAGTGAGCAACACAACACACAAAAAAATTTTGGTTTTTAGATGTTTAGCTCCATCTAGTGGTAACACTGGATATTTCTATGCTAGATTTACCATCAATGGTATTTAAGTACTGGATCTCAGTACTGTTCTGTACACCTGTCAGCAGGAATCAAAGGAAAGGTGTACAGAACAGTAGTGAGAGCAGCTATGATGTATGGGTTGGAGACTGTGGCAGTGAGGAAGAGACAAGAGGCAGAGATGAGGATGTTGAGGTTCAGTTTAGGAGTGACGAGGATGGACAAGATTAGGAACGAGCACATCAGAGGGACAGCTCAGGTTGGTTGTTTTGAAGTCAGAGAGGCCAGATTGAGATGGTTTGGACATGTGCAGAGGAGGGATAGTGGTTATATTGGTAGAAGGATGTTGGAGATGGAGATGCCAGGCAAGAGGTCAAGAGGAAGACCAAAGACGAGGTATATGGATGTGCTGAAAGAGGACATGAAGGTAGTTGGTGCAGGAGTAGAGGATACTGAAGACAGAGTTAGGTGGAAAAGGATGATTCGCTGTGGCGACCCCTAAACTGGGAACAGCCGAAAGGAAAAGAAGAAGAAGGTATTTAAGGACAGGGTAAGTAGTGAAGTTCTCATTCTGTACACATTCAGTCTATACCTTGGTTGAAATTGCCACATTTTCAAGATCAGAGGTTTGACGCTTTTGTCTCTTGATTCCAAAACCATCTCAAACCATGGCTTTTATCACGTCTTTACTTTCTAGAAGAACATAAAGACAACAGAAACATGGGATATGGATGTAGACTGGTAGAGTAATTTTAAAAATGTAGATTAAAATGAATTATTTCTTTATTTGCCGTATAATGTAATATTAACAGGGCTTGGCCATTTTGATGCTACAGCCCCCCCCCCCCCCCTCCTAAATCAACAGATTTTAGTTCCAGCCCTGCTTCAACTAAGACCTTAACCAGTGTTTCATCGATGCTGAACTGTAGAACTCCAACTTCAACTGTCGCTTGACAAATGTCACCTCCGCAACCTCTTTGCGGAGAGGCACCAGTGTTCACCACTTCAATACAGTGTTACCTTCCAATAACAATCCAACATCCATTTGAACTTTATTCCTATACTTTCCCACCCACAAATATGAACCAAAGTATTAAATTTTGTAAAAAGTGAAGCATTCTGTCCACTAGGGGGAAACAGTGCTCCATGGCCAACAAAAGAAACCAGATAATTAATTAATTTTCTTTTTTTTCTTTCTTTGGTTCCTTCCTTTTGGGACTATTTCTCATCACGTTCTTAAGCATAACATAAATGGCATTTTTTAAAATAACAATAAATTAGAATAGTTTGGATATAATGCATTAGTAAATGTATAATATTTGTGATATTATGTGCGATTTCAGTGTATTAAATATTGTATAGTTAAGCATTATTTTAATATTAAAACATTTTATAAAAATCCATGTATTATAAAATAAATAACATCACATAAGAGGGATTACTAAATGAGAACAAACATGCTTTTACTATTAATACATTTATAAATGCTTATTTGCAAATACTCTTACTAATTCCACATTAACGACATACAGAGTTTTTTTTATTTTTAGGCAAATAGTGTGTGTTGGATTTATATGTGCATCCTAAATGCTGAGTAAATCTGCCTTCAGGGCATTCGTGCATCATAAGAACCAACATTGTATCAATATTGTTCTGTATATATATATATATATATAACAGGGTACACACAGATGCTAGATTTTAATATTTAAAAAACAATCAATAATTCAGAGAGATAAAAGCAAAGAGAACTCCCATTAAAGCCAACACAACATGACTAACAGTGCTGTGGTCAGAGGCTAGTCAGCCCCACAAAACATTTCAGCACTGTTATAATTCCGGTTATATATGCCAGGAGAGCTAAAAATAGGTGACAAATCTGCATATTTACTACCATCTTAGCGATAAATCTTTCTAGAAACACTAAATGTTACAAAAAAAAAAGCCAGTACATCCAGCATTAATTACAGTATGTTCCACAAAACGTTAGCAATACGCTAAAAACGTTAGCACCTTCAAATATCTGACTATAACATAAATTTGTGAAATAATCGATTTCAAGTGACAGGTTGCGCATAAACAAGTATACGCCAATCTTTGATGTGTGCTAATGCTAGCTAATCATGCTAATACTTGCTAACAATGTTCTTCAGATATAAAACTAGCTGTATAGCATGCTGAATATAGGTGTTAATCAATTACATCAATTACAATGGCTAAAAATATGAATTAGCAGAAAGATTTTTGCTAGAAATATGTTAAAAGGCACTGATAGCTTAGCGTTGAAACATCTTGAAAAATACACATCTAATATTTTGTACAATATTCCAAAGAAAAAAAAAACAATAATGAAATATACAAAAAAATGGCACTAAAGAAATTACTAAGTTAATATTATTGACTGGCAAAAAATAATGTTATTTAATAGTTTGTGTTGTTTTTAATGATCTACAAATCACTGTGCAAAAGTATCTGAACCCAAATGGGGTTTATGGACAGCTCCCTAGCAACCAAACTTTTTCATTTAAATAACATGACAAAGGCAACATTGTATTAAGTATATAACCCCTCCATAGCAACCAGGCTGTTTACCATAACAACCAATTTGGGATATCTTTATCTCAGCCTTGGAAAATCATACAAATGTGGGGGTTGGTTTATTTCACTCATAGGGACATACCAAACATTATATTACATGACGGACCCCTCCACAGCAACCAGGCTGTTTACCATAGCAACCTTGGTATATCTCTATCTCAGCTTTAGAAAAATTTTGAGAAATGTGGGTTGGTGACATTGACTTTTTTTTGTCAGCAAACTTCTAGTTTGGTAATCTGGGGATTAACATTTACGCATTTAGCTGATGCTTTTGTCCAAAGCAACTTACAGATCGCAAACACAAGAAGCAATTTGTACAGAAAATCGTGACAAATCGCACACAGAAGAGGAACTTGCATACTCATCATCAATTAAGTGCTTTAATGTTTTTATTTATTTAAGTACATAAAATAAAAAGTTGAGAGAAACCGAAAGAGAATTAAACAGTTGAACTGAAATGGTACCACTATCCTAGCGGCCTTGCATTCTGACATACAGGGCTTCTGTTCTTTGCTGGTCTCCCAACTACTGCTCATCTCCCAACTACTTCCACATGAAAAATATGAGAAGTAAAATCCCAGAAAAGCACATAATGATTTTAAAAATTTTGATTGAATGTGTAACCAGTTAAAACACAATGCGTAAACACTCAATGACAACTCAATCATTGGCATCATCATTTTCTGTAAGTCTGGGCTTTCATCCTGAAAATAGCTTTTGAAATTACAGCCCTCAAATTTGTTGGAAGACCAAAACAATTATGAAAGTCTAAAGAATTGACTAATTAAAAGGTAATTTAGTCTCATCAGATCACAACCACAGCCCCCTTCTCCAAACATGCCTTCCTCCCTCCCTCCCCCGTCTGCATTTGGGGTGGCCCATCACGGCCTGACATTTAAATGGGCTGATGTTGAACACATGCGGAATGATGGGACTGAATCAGATGGAGCTTCCCGCTGGGATGATTAGTGTGTGCGACTCAGCCACATTGCTTTCTCTCAATCAGAGCGGAGCGTCTTCATTTATATGCGCTGACTGCTGTCATTAGTGCTTATGCAAAGGAGCCCTACGATTCTGGGAGCGGCTCACCTGCAGCATCAAAGCCATGTGAACACACAACCATCCAAGAGTAAGTATTGTACACATGCAGAGGATGCAGTACGAAGAATGGTCACGTCCAACAAAAACATTTTGTTTTCCGTCAAAACTCCTCGCTTCACTGCATTCCCATTGAATTTAACAGCACGGCCAATTTTTAAGATTTTTAAGGAATATTATGTATACTTAACAATTTTGTTTGTTTATGTCTTACACCAATCTATGGATAATTTTAAGTGCAACTATGCAGTTCTAACTTTGTCACTATTTTATTCTCTCAATGTTGCATTGCAATCTAAAGGATAATGCTGAGGTCCAGTGAAACCCAGATCCCTGAATACACACAGACCCCAATTTTCAGTGCGAAGTTGTGTGCGACAAACCGCCTTGATCGAGAATCAAAGACGCCAAAGAGTTTTGGATTGCCATATCGGATCTTTTTTTTCGGATTTGTTTTCAGTTGTTTGCAATGGGCCTTTTTGATGACGTGAGTAGGACGTAAAATAACCTCTTGGTGGCGCTCATCCCATATTTTCATAGTGACTTCGTACAGGAAACAGAAAAGAAAGAGAGTGCCACGAATCTTCTCTTCTCTCCGTATTTTGATCTCTGTGATCAACCACCAACAGCATAAAGTGTTCGACCTTCATGATTTTTTTTCTCTTTGAGAAATCTTTGATTTCTTCTCTGTTGTCGTCTTCTTCTTTCAGCTTCAGCCAGGGGGCGTATTCTTCACGGGAACGAAACTCTTCAAATGTTGAACTTTTGTACTGTGTGGAAACAAATGCACCTGTTATGTAGCCCCCTCCCCACCCCCTTTAGCTAATGTAATGCTCAATCCGGTGTCTGAGTTTGCATGCATGTGTTTTTGGGTGACTGTGTGTCCTCTCTTCCACCCCTGGGCTCCTGGTCACCTCCTCAGCAAAACAGACGACTTTGCCAGGCTGTGGCTAAACCACCTTCTGCAGAGCGTTCCCACCCCGGGATACACACACAGAGGACAGTCACAGCTGCTGTCCATGCCCCACGGTGAGCACTCGCTCTCTCACACACGAGGGCATGTCACTGCAGGAGCCTGTGTCTTTCCTGCTGGGACACACTGATGTTTCACGTGACGTTCTGTGTTTCTGTAAACAAGGGGAATGTATAGAAAATTATTTTTAACTATTTGTTTTAGACCCTGTCCATATGGTAATTTTAGCTTTTTCTATCGGGTGTGTTTGACCTTCCTCAGGATTTTGTTTGGGTAAATGTGTGTATATATATGTATTTTTGTATTTGTGTATATAGATACACAAGGTTTTAAGAACAGACACTTTAGACCTTGCGAAGAAATGTGTCCTAATGAGACAAATAGCACCACCCAGTGATTTGAGAAAATTGTGTGAAGTGTGTTTAAAAAAAACGTTTGTAGGGTTTCTGAAGGGTTGTGTTGCTGTGGAAACATACAAATAATTCCTAATCTCCACCAATCACACATTTTGTCAAATCCTAGAGGCAAACACCATGCATTTTTTTTTGTTTCCTGTTAGGGTTGTTTATGTCCTTTGGAACATTGCTTTGTTGACTTTTTAATATTTTTATAATTCTATTTTACAATAAAACTCAGCTAATAGGTTTCCGTTCTAGGCCAGCGGGTACGCTTTCTGAGTGGAGTTTGAATGTTCTCTGTTCTTTGTACATTTGTTATTGTGCGTCTTTCCGCCACAAGCCCAAAAAACATGTTACTGGTTATTTGGTTACTTTACATGCATGGAATGTGTAAGTGTTGCGCTGGGATAGAACAAGTGACCCTGATGAAATAAGTAGGAAAAAATTAACCTATTTTGATATAGATGTTTTAGACCTTGCAAAGAATTGTGTTCTGGTGACCAAGTTCACATAATATGACTTGTCTTTACGGGCAAAGAATCTGAAATAATGAGTCACAGACCAAATAAATTAATTAAACACTGGAACACTTGATGTGATGGAACTGAAACTTTGACTGAAGCTTTGACTGAATATTTATTTAAGTGTTGAAAGAAAAGTCAAACATTCGTAGGTCCCTAGATCTGAATACTCTATCTAAGAAACTTGTGTTGCGGTGGAAAACTATAAATAATTCCTAATTTCAACCGATCAAACATTTTTTTAAAGTTCTGAGAAAGTAAACGTACAAACTCAATGCAATCTTTTGTAGTTTCCTGTTACGGGGTTATACGTCTTTTGTAGCATACCTTTGTTGATCTTTTACTTATTTTAAAATAATGATATTTCATATTTATGGGTCCATGTTGGAGCAGTGGGTAGAATTGCTGCTTCTCAGTTACTAAATTTCCATTCAAGACCAGCCAGTGCCATTCCTGATCGGAGTTCGAATGTTCTCTGTTCTTTATCAAAGCAAGTTGTGTTGCTGTGGAAACATACAAATAATTCCTAATCGCAACCAATCACACCTTTTCTAAAAGTTCTGACTAAGTAAGAAGGCAAACACCATGCATTCTTTTGTAGTTTCCCTTTTTGGGAGTTTATTTGTCCTTTGGAGCATTCCTTAGTTGAACTTTTACTAATTTTAAAATAATGATATTTCATAACATATTTATTGGTGACATGTTGAAGCAGTGGGTAGTACTGCTGCCTCTCAAGTTACTAGGTTTGCGTTCAAGGCCAGCGAATGCCCTTGTGCGTCTTTCCCCCACAAGCTCAAAAAACATGGTAACGGTTAATATATTTCTTTACATCCTTGGAATGTGTAAATGTGAAACAATTAATGGAACAATTCAGTGACCCTGACAAAATTAGCTGCTAAAAAAAGTATAATAAATGAACATTCATGGGGTCTGCCGGCGCCTATTTCAGGTACACCCTTGAGAGGTCACCAGTCCGTCGCAGATAAATGAACATATCTATTTAAATTGCAGTTAATATTACATTTAAAATGTAGACCATGTTTATTATAAAATGTGGACAAGTTGTTGCTGATGCTATCCTGAGTAAAAAACACAATAAAACTTTTGTGTTGTTAATTGTAATTGTTAAAATACTTGTGTTGGGGGTACTGCTACAATTATAAATTACCACATATATCTCCACTTGGGGGAAATATATGTGTGGGTGAAATAATTTCAAGCTTGAGTACACCCATAGATAGTCCTCCATAGAAAATAATTATTCATGTACCATAATGACAAAAATAACAGTATTTTTTCAAAAGTATTCCCTCCCTGAAAGCGCAGTAAAGCAATTACAACCTGATAAATTCATAAGCAATAAAAAATACTATAAATAACAAAGCAAAAATGCCACACATGTGTATATGTATTTCAATCCTCTCATTCACAATAACGGTGTATACGTTTGTCCAAGTGTGAGAGTGAGACACTGTGAATGTGATCTCTCTTTCAAGTGTAAAAACTCTTGTCTATTCGCATTACTTGTGCCACTTCCTCCCTACTATAGCTAATTACTGTACAAACAGCCTACAGGTTCTACACACAGACCAACACTTTTTAGAAAAACAAACACACGGGGTGCACAGGTCTGTCTGCAAATCTCATGTGACAGGGCAGTGGGTCGCATCACCTGAGGTCAGGAGGGGCTACTGACCTGCCGCTTGGCTGGACACCACTTCAGACGGACAAATCGCCACCAGATTGTTCCTGACACAAGTCATCCAGGAGACTAACAAGACGACTGCTGTATGCCTGCAACGAGTGATGAGTGACTGGTGTGAATGAGAGGCTTCACACACTGGAGAAAGAAGAAACACAACACGCTTTTGAGTATGACGTAGTCACATCAGATACAGTTCTCATCTTTTCTACAGAGTTTAACAGCAAATTTTGCATCTTAGCTCATTATATGTGAATATTAAGTGATCATACAGTGGTTTGCAAAAGTTTGGGCACCCCTGTGAATTTAAAAAAATCATTGGTTTTCTGGAAAATGATAGATGGCTAAAGTTGTCAAGCCACTTTAAAATGTTGCCATTACCACAGGTAAAGAGATATGTCAAATTGGTTGCTATGGTAAACAGTCTGGTTGCTATGGTGGAGTCAGTGACAATATTATTCTCCTTATGGAAATAAGAGTACAATGAGGCAACCTCCATGATTTTCCTAAGCAGAGATATAGATATGTCAATCATAATATAACATAATATAACGTCCAAGTAAAATAAAGCAAACTTTATGTCTCTATGATTTTCCTAAGCCGAGATATAATAATGTCAAATTTGTTGCTATGGTAAACCGTCTGGTTGCTATGGAGAGGTCAGTGACATAATATAATGTTCCCTTCTTGACTCTACGTTATATAAACCAACCCCCATGTCTCTATTGCCTTCAAAAGCTGAGATAGAGTTCTTAGAATTTGGTTGGTAGGGTAACCAGTTTGGTTGCTATGGTCTGTGATATCTTAAAAAATTAAAAGATTAAAAGATTAAAAGAGTTGGTACTCTGATTAACATAACCAAACCGCCATTTCTTGAAGTCAGTGGTGACCTTTGACCAACCCCGGCTCCCAAATCTTGGTGGTGGTATCTGTAGCGGTCTAGGACAAGATACAATTTGACAATACTGAGACAAGCCAACAAAAATACATCATATGAAAATTTGGATCGGTATGTAGAGGCCTTTATGGGTGAAGCAACAAAATAAAAGTACAGGTAAATACAACAAAATAGGAAAAAGAAATTTACGAAGAAAAAATAAAAACAATTTTAATTGAAGCCATCAAAATTAAACAATGCAAACATTAAAGTGTTAATGCCATGACAAAAATTTGGCTTCTCGAAAGAGACGAATAGTAATTAACCAAATTAGAATGTTGGCCATCACCTACTGGGGCCAGGGTGACAGCTATAGCCCTGCCCACTTCTCTGGGCACCAGGAAGGGGGCACTCACTAATGGGGGTCAGTGTATCTAAAGGAACAGAAGTCAGAGCCGACAGAAGCTCCTGTTGTTTACCTATCGCACTTGAGAGCTTAATGCAACGCTAATGTGCTGCTGCTGGCAAGTTAATTACAGAGCACGCGAAACAAAATAGCAGCAAAAAGGTTTTTTTAGTTGCTTGGGCTCTCTTTCTCTACTTGAATTTGACATGGTCAACAGAACACCCAGCAGCACGGAGGGTCTTAAAGAGCCGTGTTAATGAAAAACACATTAGAGCTGGATCATTCAAACACACAGCGAGACAATGAGCAGCATGAGGAGAATAACTAAGAGAGTTATTTGATGGGTGTTAAGACTTTGCTTTGCTCCACTGCTTCTGGTACAAAACTGAAGCCAAAACAATGTTGTATTAGGAAAATTAGGAAATACATTTTCCCTCATTTACTTAATTACTCTTGGTTTAACTATTGTAGCGGTGGGGGTGTTTGAGGCGAGAGAGAGAAAGAGACTCACTTGTATTGTTCAAGGGCACTTTTATTTAAAATGGGGTGTGCCAAATAACGACTCGCACGGCTCTGGGGACTGCTCTAGGAGTACTCCAGGGTGCCTTCCATTGGGTGGTGCATTGGTTTCCGGACCAGAGGTGTGGGGTCCTGTTGTGAGGATGCATCTGCCGTGCCCGGGCTTCCAAGCTGACTGGATCCATGCGCCCTGTCATCAACTCTTTGACAGAAAGGAGCGGTCCAGCACCCGAATCTAGCCAAGCCCCAGTGGCCCGACGGAAACACCCGGTAGGCTGGTGGGCACTTCCTGGGCCCCTTCAGCTCCTGGTGGCTCTCGCCGCAACCATTCACTGCACTCTTGTAGGGATATAGTCCACCTTCTCCTGCATACTTATTGGTGTGACTCCTTGCGTTTAAGTGCATGCAGCCTGATGATGCACAGCTGGCAAGTACGCGCAGTCTGATAAAACGCACCTCGCAAATAACTAGGGCTGTGCAATTAATCGCAATTGCAAAAAGCATGATTTAAACACATGCAATTTCTAAACCGCATAAGGCTGCACTTTTATGTTAATTAATTTAGATTTTGATTCAGTATACATTCTTGTGCGCATGATTTTAATATGTAATATGTAAAATGTTATGCTTGGAATTGCATTTATAATGTATGTGTGGATCTGGCTTGTTGGGAAAAGAACAAAAACTGTTGTTAAAATTGCTAATAAAATCACAATCTTCGATATTCTTCGACAAATCGCAATATGATTATTTGGTCCGTATTGCACAGCCCTACTGATTAGTGATGTGTCGTTCAAGAACGATTCGTTCTTTTTGAACGAATCTTTAATGTGACTCCGTAGGAACGAGTCGTGTTGGAGAGGGATTCGTTCATTGGCGCATGCGCATCATTCTTGTGGTTTTCCGAGCGTAACCCATTCATCATCAATGACAGAAGACCAAAAAGACCCGAATGACTCGAAAGATGAACTAATCTTTTCTGTTTCCGGCTCATGCTGCATTGGTTAACATTACGGAGCGGCCATGAGCCGGAACCCGAAAAGATTAGGTCTTTTTGCGAGTCCTCCGAATGATTAGGTCTTATTGCGAGTCTCCGGGTCATTTCGTTCTTTTGTCACGTGACCGCGCCACAACGTTAAGCAAAGTCAGTATGCAAATATTAGTTCATGATTAGTGAACGATTACTATTACATTTATATTTATTACTACTCTTGCTATTAACAGTTCCCTTTCAGTCGGTCCCGGAGACGTTAGTCGGGATTAGACCGACTGAATGGGAGCGAATCACCTGTGGGAGCGACTGCCGAACATATCAACGGGCAATTAATTTGCAGGCGTAGGTGATTGACTAGCAATCAGCCGGGTATAAAGCCGGGCGTGCCTACGCCACCAGTATGCAATTTTCCTTCGGAGCTGACTGAGTGTGACTCTCTCTCCTAACTTTGACGCTACCAGCTTGCAAGATTAGTAGGTTGCTTACCTTGGCACATTGGTGTTGACCTCTGCTAAGTCCCAGAATTAGCACGCCACCACGCCGGCTCCTCAGATCTTAGCAAGCAAGCCTGTCCAGTGTGTTTTTGCCGTTTTCTCATAATCCTGTCCATTTTTCTCGACACGATGAGTAAAACGTGCAGTACTCCTAACTGCGGTGGATTTATCTCGTCGAAAGACGGTCACGAGCGCTGTGTAGAGTGTTTGGGCTTCCAACACGCCTGTGCAGCGTTCGTGAGGCGAAAGTGCGTGCATTGCAACGCTCTGCCGGCCCGCACGCTGAGATACAGACGGTCTTTCTTCGAGGAAGAGGACGCCGAAGCTTCGGCTTCAGGCGCTCCTACGACTCGGGGCGAGCCGGCTGTACGCTCACCGGATGTTTTGGGTAGAGCGGTGTCAGGTGACTCCTCGCACCATCCCCAAACGCCGAGCGTGCTCCCCGTCTGGTCCGCGAATGATTCGGATAGCGCTTCGGCGTTACCCGGCCACTCGTGTGATCCTGCTGACGATCTGCTTTCCATCGCAGCGTCAGAAGGGGCGCGGTCTTCGAGTTCTTCCAGCTCAGAGCTGCCATCCGCCGGGGTCGCGGCCGAGCCGGAGTTCGATGCTTTCGCGGTGCAATTGGGCTAGAGGTGCCTGTGCTCTCTAGCTCAGCGCTGTCGCGGTTGGACGATTGGTTCCTGGGTAAGCGCCGGGGCACGGTCACTCGCACTCCCGCGGTTCCTTTCTTCCCGGAGGTGCACGAGGAGCTCACAAAATTCTGGCGGGCTCCCCTGTCTGCCAGGGCTTCCAACTCCTCCTCCTCTTTTCCACCTTGGATGATGCAGCAGCTAGGGAATACTCCTCGATTCCATGAGTGGAGCAGGCTGTCGCGGTACACTTGTGCCCCGGCAGTGCTGCCGCTTGGCGGGCTCGTCCGAGTGTGCCCTCCAAAGCTGGAAAGTTTTCGTCTGCCCTGATGGCGAAAGCTTATTCGGCTGCGGGTCAAGCTGCTGCATCGTTACAGGTCTTTCAGGCCAAGGTCCTCCGTGACATGCACCAAGGGGGAGGTGACCAACAGTCCGTAAAGGACTTACGTTCAGCCACTGATTTTGCGCTTCGTGCTACAAAATCAGCAGCGCTGAATATTGGTCGCACGATGGCCACACTTGTGGTACAGGAGCGCCATCTTTAGTTGGAGCAGGCCTCTATGCTTCCCGATGACCGAAACCGGTTTCTGGATGCACCTGTCTCCCAAGATGGCGTCTTTGGCATCGCCGTGGATGATTTTGCGTCAAAGGTCTCCACGATCAGGAAACAGGCGGAGGGTCTGGGTGAGCTCATGGTCCCTCGTCGGAAGCAGCGGGCTCCTGTCGCTTCTGTGCCGGACCCCTCTCCGCCTGTGCGACGCCAAAGAGAGCGACTCTCGTCACGGTCTTAGCCTTCGACCTCTGGTCCGAGGAAGACCCCCACACGACGAAAGTCGCAGTCAACCTCAGAGGGTTCTCGGCGGCAGACGAGGGCTTCCACGAAGAAGCGCCCCTGAGGTTGGCGACTCGGGAGGAAATGAGCTCGTCTTTGGGTCTGGTCATCGACCCGGCCCCCCCAGGGGGGGGGGAGTCCACCACACACTCCTCGCTGCCGTCCTCCGGGACGGCGGCACCTAATGTGTCAAAGATAGAACTCACTTCCTACCCGAGAATAGCGGTCTCGCATGCCCGACGGTCTGGGGTTCCTCTTCCTCGGTCTCCGACGAAGACCCCGACATGGGCCCGAGCCCCGCTGGCCATGGCAGAGAGCGCGGGGGCACACCACACCTGCCCTCATCTGACCATCTCCCAGGGTCCTCCTCCGGTGATTCTGCCCACAAGTCCGCCTCCGGGCGGCCCCGCCATGGGGACCATCGGCACGTCCCGACCACGACCCCTGTCAGCTTACCTGGGAGCCTGGCAGAAGCTTCCCGGGGTCTCACAGTGGGTGGTCCGGACAATCCGGCAGGGCTACACGATTCAGTTCGTGTCCGCCCCCAGGGTTCGAGGTGTGTTTTACACTCCTGTTCCCCGAACAGGCACCTCACTCCTGCGAGAGGAGATCGACGCCCTTTTGAGCAAAGGCGCGATCGAGCCGGTACCCCCAGCCGATATGGAACGTGGGTTTTACAGCCCCTACTTCCTGGTCCCCAAGAAATCAGGCGGGCTGCGACCAATCTTGGATCTGAGGCGTCTAAACCGGCACCTGGCCAAGTACCGGTTCAAGATGCTGACGGTCCGCTGCATTCTACCGTGCATCCGTCCTGGAGATTGGTTCGCAACAATTGACCTGAAGGAGGCGTACTTTCAGGTAGAAGTGGTACCAAGACACAGACCCTTTCTAAGGTTCTGTTTCGAAGGCCATGCATACCAGTACAAGGTCCTACCCTTCGGTCTTGCCCTCTCCCTGCGCACCTTCACGAAGGTTGCCCGGGCCGCTCTTGCCCCGCTCCGCCGGGCAGGCATTCGGATCCTGGACTACCTCGACGACTGGCTTCTCATAGCCTCGTCCAGGGACCAGTTGATCCGACACAAGGGCAAGGTGCTCTCGCACTTAAACCGCTTGGGTCTGAAGGTCAACTGGGAAAAGAGCCGCCTCACTCCGGTGAGGGTCATCTCTTTTCTCGGGGTGGAGCTGAACTCCGAGAGCATGCTGGCGCAACTATCGGTAGAACGCGCCAGGGCCTTGCTGACCGCTCTTTCCGCGGTGTCCTCTCGACCAGTGGCCAGACTGAAGTTATTTCAGAGGCTCCTGGGGCATATGGCAGCCGCAGCCCCAGTCATCCGACTCGGGCTCCTGCGTATGCGGCCACTGCAGCTATGGCTTCTCTCGCGAGTTCCGAGTTGGGCATGGCGCGGGGGAGCTCTACGTCTGTCCACAACAGGCGCGCTCCCTTACCTGAAGGTCTGGAACTCGGAGTGCTTCCTACGGTCCGGGGTGCCTCTTTCGAGTCCCCCCGACCGCATGGTGGTCACCACCGACGCCCCCAAGACCGGTTGGGGCGCTGTGTGCGGTTCCCACCGAGAGTCCGGTTCCTGGATCGGACGGCTTTCTCGCTGGCACATCAACCGTCTCGAGCTAGTCGCAGTTGCCCTAGCGCTATGGCGCTTCGGCCCGCTCCTCCGGGGGCGGCACGTGCTGGTCAGGACCGACAGCACTGCGGTAGTAGCGTACATCAACCGCCAGGGCGGTGTGTGCTCCCGTGCTCTGCACTACCTCGCCCAGCGACTGCTCCTCTGGAGTCAGAGCAGACTTCTGTCGCTCAAAGCCTGTTACATCCCCGGCGGGTGCAACCAGATCGCGGATTCGCTGTCCAGGTTTCACCCCACGGCGGGAGAATGGCGGCTCCATCCTCGGGCTGTTCAGCAGATATGGGATATCTTCGGCGAGGCCCAGGTAGACCTGTTTGCCTCCCGGCAGAACACCCATTGCCGGCTTTTCTATTCCCTGTCCCTGGCTCCTCTCAGACAGATGCGCTGGCACACTGCTGGCCCCGCAACAAACGCTTATACGCGTTTCCCCCAGTGAGCCTTCTAGCACAGTTACTGTGCAAGGTCAGGGAGGACGGGCGAGAACTGCTTCTGGTCGCGCCCCTCTGGCCGAACAGAGCCTGGTTCCCGGACCTTTCTGCGCTCGTGACAGCCCCTCCCTGGCCGATCCCCCTGAGTCCAGACCTCCTGACTCAGGGGGCGGGATACAGGCACCCGCGGCCAGACCTCTGGGCCCTCCATGTATGGCATATCTGTCCGCGGTGGACCCCGAGCCTCTACCACCCTCCGTGGTGAGAACATTAGACCACGCGCTAGCACCCTCTACCCGAGCATGCTACGCTGGCAAGTGGGGTCGGTTCGTCGATTGGTGTTCCTCCCATCAGGAAGACCCCAGGACGTGCCCCATCAGAGTCGTGTTGACCTTTCTCCGGGAGAGGTTCGATCGGGGGCTGTCCCCATCGTCCCTCAAGGTCTACGCCGCCGCTATTTCTCCTTCCACCTTCGGGTCGAAGGGAAATCAGTGGGCAGCCACGAACTGACGGTGAGATTTCTCAAGGGCACTAGGCGTCTTAGGCCGCCTAGACCTCCCTCTGTTCCCTCTTGGGACCTCTCCGTCGCCCTGTCTGGGCTGCGGAAGTCTCCTTTGAGCCCTTGCACTCAGCGGAACTGCGTGTCCTCTCATTGAAGACCGCACTCCTGCTTGCCTTGGCCTCAATTAAGAGGGTGGGAGATCTCCAGGCACTGTCCGCCGACGAATCCTGCCTGGAATTCGGCCCTGGTGATTCACTGGTTACCATCAGACCCAGGCCCGGATTCATTCCCAAGGTCCCATCGGCCCCCTTCCGGGACCAGGTGGTGACGCTGCAAGCTCTGCCCCGGGAGGAGGCAGACCCAGCCCAGGGTTCCTTATGGCCTGTGAGAGCCCTTCGGATCTATCTGGACAGAACCCGGGAGCTTCGGTGCTCCCAGCAGCTCTTTGTATGTTTTGGAGGCCAGCGTAAGGGTTCCGCGGTCTCCAAGCAACGGCTTGCCCACTGGCTAGTGGAGGCCATTCGCCTTGCTTATGAGGTGTGTGAGGTTCCCTACCCTCTCCATCTGAGGGCCCACTCCACTCGCGGCATCGCTGCCCCGTGGGCGTTGGCTAGAGGGGCCTCACTCTCCGACATATGTAGAGCTGCGGGCTGGTCTACACCTAATACGTTCATCAGGTTCTACAACCTTGATGTAGGCTCCGTTCCCTCTGCGGTCCTGAGTGGTGGCAGTCACCCTTAGGGGACGGTGAGGGTGTACGCTTGCAGTACTCTCCTCATCATCGGAGAAGTACATTCCTTAAGAGCTCCCCCCTTTCGGGCGGCTCTCTCATCCTCCCCCCTTCCAGCATCTGACTGAGCGGAGCAGTCAGCGCTGCTAGGTTCTGTAGTGGAGGCTTTGCCTCGGCCTGGCCCCTGCAGAACTAGGGTCCAGATCTGGGAGTCCCTTTTTTTTTTCTTCCTTTCTATGTCTCTCTTACAGCTCCCCCTTCAGGTGGCTAGTATGAACCTGTTCCGTTACTCCCCTTGCTTTGGCGCGTAACGATGACTTCCGTCTCTGCCGATTTTCTCTTGCAGAACGATGACCCGCTGGTAGCCCTTCGGGCCTCGACGCGATCTCCGCCACTCCTCCCTGCGGGTCGAGGGGTGCCTCCTTCTGGTCGTCAGCATCAACCAAGTACAGCAGAAGCTCTCAGTGTTGGGCGACTTCCCCGTCAATGAGTATTCCGGGCAGGGGCAGAAGGAGTTCCCCATTCAGGTACACGGCCTTGTTACTAACCCCTCTCTTGTGTTTAGTGCCGGCCTGTCTGGACGGACTTCGGGCATGGCCCTTTAAAGAGGCTCCCATTCAGTCGGTCTAATCCCGACTAACGTCTCCGGGACCGACTGAAAGGGAACGTCTAGGTTACTTGCGTAACCCCGCGTTCCCTGAATAGGGAACGGAGACGTTACCCTTCGCCATGCCCTTGAAGTCATGGATCTGAGGTGGCTGGGAGGTAAGTAGGTCCAGCTCCTCGGAAAATTCCATACTGGTGGCGTAGGCACGCCCGGCTTTATACCCGGCTGATTGCTAGTCAATCACCTACGCCTGCAAATTAATTGCCCGTTGATAAGTTCGGCAGTCGCTCCCACAGGTGATTCGCTCCCATTCAGTCGGTCTAATCCCGACTAACGTCTCCGTTCCCTATTCAGGGAACGTGGGGTTACGCAAGTAACCTAGACGTTTTTGATGCTCAACACATAATGTGTTAATAAACACTTAATTTGTTCGTAAAATCATTTTCAGAGACAAGGTTTTTGTGTTTGTTGTGTTTTAAGTGTATTTTAATCTTCATTATACAACACCTTACATAGCCTAAGATTCATGAAGCATTTTTGAGTCACTTTATTTTTAGTTTATAATAAATTCCCTTGAAGTTGTCATGTAATTGAAAAGTAACTTGCCAATGATATGTAATAACTAAATATCTTGTATGCATTTGATTCTTGAATTTATTAAGTTGATAAATGTATAAATCAATGTAAAGATCGTCCGTGTATTGTTTGTAGCATATGATGTTTCAGATATTATAAATACTTTATACACACTCTTGGATTGTTTATTTTTTTTAAATACAACCTTAAAAAGATAAATCAAAATATACTTATATAACAGAAGACATTTAAAGTGCAAAACAAGCTGTAAAGTTTTACAAATAAGTAAGTTTTAAAATAAATAACACGTTT
>SRMA01026707.1:549232-584483 GCA_007224835.1 Danionella cerebrum | reverse complement strand
ATATATAAATATATATATTGTAATTGCACAAGGCGCCACTAGGCGGAGAGGGAGGAGAAAGGAGTTGGTTGCGGAGTAAAAGTATGTAGTGTAATGCAGTGTGTTCGGTTGAAAATAAAGTTAATCAACAAGATTATCCGGTGAATTATTCAATCGCTATACCCCAGACACAACAGATATCATATGGATGTATATTCATAAACAGAGTAACATAAAGTGTTTGATATGTGTACTTGAGTACATACCACGCAGAGCTTGATGCTTGTATGAAAGATAAACGGCTAAGCATTTAAAGTATAGACATTTTTAAAGTACTTGATTATGTATATGCAGCACGATTGTGCAGTGGGTAGCACTGTGGCCTTCTAGTGGCGGTTCGAGGCTCGCTGGGGACCTTCATGAAAGGATTTTGCATGTTCACCTGATTGTATTGGTTTCCTCCAGGTACTCCGGTTTCCCCCACAATCCCAAAAAACATGCTGTTAGGTTAATTGAATAAACTAAATTACCCTTAGGTGTGAATTTGTGAAATTCCGCTGTGAATGTGCCACTGTGTGAATGTGCCTTGCTCCAGTAGAGTAGCACAAACCTCTTTTAAGTTCCCTATCTTCCATCAGGAGTTCAATACGAATTTTATCGACACAAAATAAATAAAATATGTTCTTGAAATGGTTTGTTTTTGCCTCAGCTACAGACAGGAAGTGCATGTGTGATTACTCAAGTGCGCTAGCAGTTTGAATGGTTAATGGTGAGCATGCAAGTGGTCCTTGATTTTATTGTGTAGAAGTAACAGACAGGCTTAAAGAAAAGGTTTTAAAGTACAAATTTTATATAGAAACTACATGGCTAAAGTTTGTGGGGTCTTAAGCACAGTAACAAAGTATAACACCTTTGTAAAATACTGAATCAATTGGGCTTCCGCAAGGAGCAGGTGAGCACGGAGCAATAAAACCTGAAAGCAGCCAGACAAGGAACAGGGAACAAGAAACCCATCACATAGCTGGTGGGAGAGGAAACCAAAAAAAAACACTCATTTTTACAGTGTTTCATTTTAAGATTCAAGAAGTGCCTGGAAATTATAATGGTGAGTCACCAACACTGTCAACAAAAAATTTGTTTTTGTTATTTTTTCAGTCTGGTTGTGATGGCGTCTTCAAGTGTTTACAATGTTAAACCTCATTGAGCAGAAGTTGTGATGATCCCTGACATGTTGATGTTTTCAATACTGTATCACTATGGAACATCTTTGAATGTGAACAGCCCTGGCAAAGTTTTCGATGTTTTGTAGACCGTATACTAGCATTATAAGTGCATTGTGCAACATTCACCTGGGATTGTTCATCATTGATTTCTTTCCAGATGGTCTTTGTGAAATAACTGAATACTTATCTCATGTCAACATCAGATTTACAAAGAACTGTGAGCTTTTATTCTTGACCAAAACCATGCCACTTCCTCATTCGTGTCATATAACATGAGATGTCGTGTCGATGCAGACTACTGCTAGAAAAACAGGTTATTTAAGGACAGTGACTTTCAGAATGGCCTTCAAAGTTTAAGTTTTGAATATGAGCTGATCATAAGTGTTTGATCACCAGGTTTACCATACAAATATATGATAATATACATGCTGCGTTAGGGGTGTAACAATATACTGTGAAAGTGTTTCTAGTCACTTCTGAAACTTCTTTACATTGTCTTCTTGTTTTATGTAATATTTACCATTTACCGATTATCCTTCATAACCTTTTTATAGGAAGAAAGATTATAAAATTAGCTCTCATCATCAAGTAAAGTAAAAAAGATAATTTAATGCACACATTGACACCTAGTGGATGGATGATTTGAAATCCTCTCATACCCTAGCCTTCTTAAATTGTGGTCAAAAATCAATAGGTGGTTAAAAATGCTGTTTTAAAATATTGTGTTGCATGTCGTATTGTGGACATAATATCGTGGGATGTATTGTATTGTGAGTAGAATGTGTCGTTACACCCCTATGATGCATATATGCTTATATAGGTCTCCTTTATCTCACTTTGGCTCATAAATATTGTCTGGGTCATCTTTCCATCATCAATAACTAAGAACTAACTAAAAAAAATAATGTCTGTATGTGCAAACACATGAAATTGGTATCACATGCAATGGCATGTTATGGAATTTCAACTATGGTAAACAAGTGAGAGGAGATGGAAAGCTATGATTTCAACGAATTTCCCTAAAACATTTAGGTCAATTTATTTCTTTTATGAAGATGGAAAAAGTGGAAAAGAAGGAAATGTATAATAAAATTGTTTGTTTCACATAGAAATAACCTATATAAACATACATGTTTAACATAGGTTTTGATGTAGGGCTTCAATATATGTGGCACACATAAAATTGACTGTTTTCTTATAAGTACATATACGCACATATGTGTACATATGTAAATGCATATATGCTCACTTCCATGCATATATACTTATTGGGTGCCATTGGGTGTATGCATGGGTGATAATTCTGTCCCTGGGACTTTTTATGTATAAACAAGCATTAAAATTGCTTCATGAATGCATTTTATTACTAAACAAAGTGTAATACATAATATTGCAAATTTAAGCTATATCATTTAAAATATGGGTAAAGTCCACATAAAAAAAAATTGCATTTATTGCTTGTGCCCAGTCTTTAATGCTACGCACCACCATAAAATATAATCATTAAGATCTCTTAAAACAACTTTTCTTTTGTATTAATATGTAAAACCATGCATAATGTTTTGTTTCCACAAATACATTTTATTACTAAGCAAAGTGTACTGCATAATATTCTTGTTGCAAATTTAAGCTACCGGTATATCGTTTAAAATATAGGGAAAATCCACATAAAACACAGAAACATTGTATGTATTGTTGTTCCCAGTATCTGAAGCTACACTTCGTCATATATTATAATGATTAAGATCTCTTAAAAACAACTTTTCTTTTGTATTCATATGTAAATCCTTACATAAAGTTGTTTCATTTATCTTACACAAATATCTATATTTTCTTTAAAAAAAAAATTGTAATGTCCCCAGCTTTTTACTCATTCCTGTTACCCTAATTCATCCCCCTCCTGAACAACTGATAAATTTCCGTAAGTCAATTTTTCAGCAGGTAGCTGTATCACTTGGATCTTTAGAAGGTCATTGGAAGAGCAAAAGTAAGCATTTCTTATTTACATATTTGACGATTTTATGATAAGATCATAAATTGCACCCATTTGGTGGATTGGCTTATGAATGCGTTTTGCGTGGGAACTTTCTGCAAAGCTCTGAATTAGTTGAGAACCACAGCAACACCAAACCGTAATTCACTTCACCTGTACTACCTAAAGTCACCAAGAGAGGGCAACATAAATAGCAGAATATAAAGAGCAAACCGATAGCTGGATTCATTGCCTTTTATTACTGCTCAGCGGCAAAGTAGTTCTTTAATGATCCTTTAAAGAATCAACTAGTAATGGTAGATTATCTTTCATTAAATTAAATGTGATTCGATCTTATCTCTGTGTAATAATGGACGTATTTCTGTTCGTCTCAGATGTTTTCAGGCAATGGATATCTTTTGGTGTTATTTGGATTCACGATGGTGAAGATGATCAACTGCTTCACCGACGGGACTTTGTTGGAAAGTGTTTGTCAGACAATGGAGATCATGCACGGTTTGAATCCTGAGAGCTCTCCGGTCCCTTTTAGAGTTACTCCAGAAGAACTGTCCGTGGGTCCTTCTCAAGTGGGAACGAGCTTTTCTGGTATGATGGAATTTCTTTTTATAAATAATACTTTTTTTATATATATTTCCATTGTTTCAGAAATCAGACCAATATATGTAAATAGTTTATAAATTATTCAAAAAGTTAGTAAAATTATATATAATAATAATATTTTTTTATTGTTCTTTAATAGTAAAAAAAAATGTTTTATTAAATTATTTGATAAAGTCTGGCCAATAAGGGGCTAGGAATTGACTCTAAAGAAAGTTTGATATTTTTTTCACTCTTAATATTGAAATATTTAAGTTCATTTGTTATATATAAATATATTAAATTAATTTTTTTTAATCAGAACTTAAAACTTAATATTATAGTAAAAATAATCTCTGCCTTTTGGTCCCTTTTGAATTGAGATAGCACTCGCTGATCCCTTGGACCCTTAATTGGATTTATATTCAAGTCAAATTATTGACTATATAGTGCTTTTATGTAGAGGCTTCAAAGCAGAGTAGGATGAACCTAATGTAGATACGTTCTAGTATGGGCATGTTTGGTAGAACAGAATGCCAATTTAAATTAGATTTAACGGTTTAATAATAATAATGTTGTTTTTGACAATCATTTAAATCCAGTTTTAGAATATTATTGAGCTTAGGGCACGTGTTTTAGACGTGTGGGAAAATCAGAGCTGTGAGGAAAAACCCACACTAACATTTCCAATTCACATGGGGAGCTACATGCTACTACATGCAACAATATACAAGTATACAATGGAGAATAGTGATTTATTATGAATAGATTAAATATAAAAATAATGTTACGTACGTTTTCTTCAGTGTAAATGATGATTAAAGTTCTGAAAATATTTGTTTTGATTCACAGTGACGCTCACGGCTGATTCAGAACGTTCATTCAGAGGTTTCATGTTGGAGGCTCGACAGTGTGATAATTGTGCACCTGCTGGGACATTTAGTGGGATTGATACTTCCTTAAGCGTACTCATCTGTTCGGTATATTCTGCCTCATACTCAATAACTGCATACATCCTTCATGCCTTTCATTTTTTAAACCACAATATATTGTCTTTCACAAAACATATGGTTAGGACCAAGCCGTTGCTCAATTCGACAGCACAGAAAAAACCATAGTTACCGTGTCGTGGAGACCCACAGCTGCAGGGCAATATTTCTTCAGGTAGAGATTTTTTTTTTATTTATGTTTAACTACATCAGAAAATGTTGCTGTTTGCTAACGAACAATGTGTTTTTAGAGCTGCATTTGCTGAAAGCTTTGTAACATTTTGGACAAAGAAGGCGATAGTACTGACAACGACAACAACAGCCACCAGTCCAACTGTGGAGCTCACAACAAAGACTAGTGAGAAAATGTCTTTAACGACAGTGAGCCATGAGTATTAAATGTAGATTTATTAATTAAATTATGTTCAAGTTTTGATAATTTGCACAGAGGCAGTTAAATGAACTCATACACAAATTGCTGTTTTGATGAGTACATGTAATTTTTGAGATATGATTTAGTTTTTTGAAGGGGATGTGTGGGGGGAGGGCAGTTTTGCCCAGGGTGCCAAAAGTGTATTTAAATATTATTTAAGTATATTTAAATAAATGTATTTAAATATTTAAAAGGTATTTAAATATTATTTGCTCGCAGACACATCCACGGCAAGTTCTGCAACTAACTCAACCATATTTACGACAATCACAACTTCACTTACTTCAGGTAAAAAACCATAAATATACATTTACATGGTAAAAAAAGAGAGTGACAAAATGCTTTTGTAGTGTATTTATATAGATTTTCTTGTGTCTATTGAAAAATTGGTGATTATATTGCTCATATAGACAAGTATAGGAACTATTTTGTTATTGCTTTAACCATTTCCATAGATACTTCCACGATGGCTTCATCTTCTACACTCACCACTACACAGACAACAAACTCCACAGTGTTAAACACCATAAATCTAAATTCTACAGGTAAAAAAACAAATAACTGCGATTAAATAACATGTATTCATTTCGAACATAACTCTACATAACTCTTTCTGACGCTTTCTCAATTTCCAGATAAATCTACTGTAGCGCCTTCTTCTGCACTCACCACTACACAGACAACAAACTCCACAGTGTTAAACACCATAAATCTAAATTCTACAGGTAAAAAAACAAATAACTGCGATTAAATAACATGTTTTCATTTCGAACATAACTCTACATAACTCTTTCTGACGCTTTCTCAATTTCCAGATAAATCTACTGTAGCGCCTTCTTCTGCACTCACCACTACACAGACAACAAACTCCACAGTGTTAAACACCATAAATCTAAATTCTACAGGTAAAAAAACAAATAACTGCGATTAAATAACATGTATTCATTTCGAACATAACTCTACATAACTCTTTCTGACGCTTTCTCAATTTCCAGATAAATCTACTGTAGCGCCTTCTTCTGCACTCACCACTACACAGACAACAAACTCCACAGTGTTAAACACCATAAATCTAAATTCTACAGGTAAAAAAACAAATAACTGCGATTAAATAACATGTATTCATTTCGAACATAACTCTACATAACTCTTTCTGACGCTTTCTCAATTTCCAGATAAATCTACTGTAGCGCCTTCTTCTGCACTCACCACTACACAGACAACAAACTCCACAGTGTTAAACACCATAAATCTAAATTCTACAGGTAAAAAAACAAATAACTGCGATTAAATAACATGTTTTCATTTCGAACATAACTCTACATAACTCTTTCTGATGCTTTCTCAATTTCCAGATAAGTCTACTGTAGTGCCTTCTTCTGCCCTCACCACTACACAAACACCAAACTCCACAGTGTTTAACACCACAAATCTAAATTTACAGACTACAGGTAAAAATCTAATTACAGAAATCAATTAACATGTTTTCATTTTGAATATAACTCAGGATTTTCTGACGCTTCCTCAATTTCCAGATAACTCTACTGTAGCGCCTTCTTCCGCCCTCACCACTACACAAACACCAAACTCCACAGTGTTTAACACCACAAATCTAAATTTACAGACTACAGGTAAAAATCTAATTACAGAAATCAAATAACATTTTTTCATTTTGAATATAACTCAGGATTTTCTGACGCTTTCTCAATTTCCAGATAACTCTACTGTAGCGCCTTCTTCTGCCCTCATCACTACACAAACACCAAACTCCACAATGTTTAACACCACCAATCTAAATTTGACTAGAGGTAAAAATCTAATTACAGACTTATATTAGTTATAGTATGTCGTTTATATTAGTATATATTACAGACTAAATAACTTTTCAAAATGACTTTTTTTATTAGATTTCAAAACAGATTCCAATTGTATACATATTTATATATTCCAAATGGGTAATGGTCCATCTTAAGTAACGTATTTAAATGTTACATTTATAATCAAAAGTTGGGTCGACAGTCCATCGCAGGGCAACCCTACACAATATCATCACAAAATCATCAAATATATGAATAAGAGATTGAGAGAAAGTACCTTTGGGATTCATGTTCTCTGCAAACGCATCTTAAAACCATGCAGAACACGTCCAACATCATGTTTCACAGTTGAATCTACGTTTTCTTCATGGTTAACATGTCACCAGATCTTCTGTCCATGTAATATTTCAATAGAGGTCTTGGTCTTGGCTTTCTTCAATCTGCCCTTCATAGAGAACCAGTTTTCGAGCACACAGCTTGCACAGCATCTTTTTAACTGTACATACAACAGCAGCAATAGCTAATAGGTCCCGAGATAACATTTAGGATTTTTGGTGAGTATTTACCTACTCCTAGAGCGAATTTGCTAGCAGTAGGAGGAGTTAAAAGGTCTTTCCAACAATTTTCCAAAGGTTGTAAACCCGTTACCAGACTCAAAAGCTGCAACAGTGTTCTTTATGAAGTCTTTGGGTTGAAAGCCTTTCTCACCGCAGTGTTCACTTCTACTTCTCATGTTTGATATCTAAACAACATCCTTCTTCTATAAATGTGCGTTGTGTAGTTTAACCATTTCATAACAGAATAAAGGAATGTCCTAGTTTATTCCTCACGAAAAGTTCTTCTACACATCGTTCCAAATCTTCTGGCAGGGAGCGTCCTTGCATCAATGTTTCATCGACCCAGACGAAGAGCTCCCTGCTGAGAAGCCATCCGAAGATTTGTGCAAATCTCAATTTGGATCGGTGTGTAGAGGCCAATCTCATGGGATTTTCAAAGGCTTTCAAGAGATTTACAACGACTAACATCGTGGGATTTTCAAAGGCTTTCAAGAGTTTTTCAACGACTAACACAGAGAAATAATACGTACTAACGTATTATTCAATGTGACTCCGTAATAATTTCTCTGGAACCATGGACAAGAATGGCTAGATGCCTCTATACTGCCTCTAACTCTTTGTTTTTTTTTGCAGTAAATACAACCCAATATGAGTCTATCCAGTATATGGTATGTAGCTGACACGCAGCTGAATTCTGTCCCATTTCACTGTACTTACAAACCCAGTTTGATCATTTATCCTCATGCATGTCATTGTCTTCCATGTTTTTATTTTATATTAGCGAGGAGGCTTAGCACTGTTGTTATTCAGCCGACTGTGTTTTCTTGGAGGCTCCTCACTTCTGATGGTCCTCAAGCCGGTTTCAAAACTGGTAAGTTTCCAACAGCACAAAGCGTATTTTTCAGTCTATTCTATTTATTAATAAGATATGTATACCATTCCATGTCTCTCCGCAGCCCACCATGATTGCCTCTCCTCTTGAACTAGCATGCAAGATAATTGCTAGCATCCTCTTGCTTGCAAAAGTCCTTAATGTAAGAATCTATTTATTTTTTTAATTTGCATTAGTTATAAAGTGAAAATTATTAATTTGTCTTCCATTGTTGTGTATATATTCATGGAAGTCTGAATGCCTGTGTGTTCCCTTGCGGACATCGTTTATCGCTTTGACAGTGACCACCATAGCTCCAAGTCTGGTGCACAGTATTACTGTTTTCATCCACTGTGGACTAAGTCATGAATTGTAAGTTGTTTTTGCATTTAATATATATAATATCCTATACTTAAATATTTTTTAATTTCTCTTACAGGTGGAAGTGCTGGGTCTGTGTTATCATAATTGTTGACATTATCAACACTGCCATTACCAGTAAGTTTCTACATAACAATCATAGTTGCACAGAAAATACTACTACTACTACTACTACTAGTAATATTATAAAGCTGCAAGCAGCGATCAAAGGGCTAGAGCACCTAAGACACCCTGTGGGGAATTTCTCATGACCACCTGTTGGCGCTGAGTCTTAAATCTTTTTCTGTTTTGGATCATATTATTGTCACACGCACCTAATTTCCTGTGTTCCTGTGTCGCTATAACTTTATATGCTCTGTAAATTCCCTCAGACCGGTATTTGGTGAGTTTGCGATTGATTGGACTTTATATGGCTGAGTAATAGAGCCACCAACTCAGCAACTACGCACATAGTTTAACCAAGTCAAAAAAGATAATGCCTTAAGATAAGACTGATGGAATTTGGAGATGAACAGATAAAATCTCTTGGTGGAGTTTGTTAAAGTACACACAAAAGTGGCCATTTATAGAGATTTTTGTAAAATACCCAACTTCCTGTCGAGTTTCGAAATGCATCTTACATTAGTTATATTTTATATAGTTATATTTACATGCTGAATTTCATTCGCCTACCACCATTATGACTTATAGTGCTGCAAAAGACTGGTAACCTACACAAAGTTTACCCTACCATTCAACTAGAGCAGAACTGGGCAAGAAAGACCGCATCTCAGCACATTTTGTGTACTGGAGCAGGGTTAAAACTAAAACCAGCAGGGACTGCGGACCACTGCTTTGCCCACCCCTGATCTAGTGTGGGTTGTAGATTCTGCACCTCAGATTACTGCAAGCCATGACTAAGCTGGTGAAGAAAATGGATTGCTGGATAGATTGATAACTAACAGACTTTCTCTGTTGTATTTGTCCTACAGCCGTCGCTATATTTTTTGGAATGTTGTGTTATCGAGGTGTCTGGATTCCTATCATAATGGCAGTTTATGTTGTGCTGGAGCTCTTGCTTTATGTTGGAGCAATCATCTGTGGAAGTGTGAAAATGTGCCAGATAGGTAAGTTTCATCCAAACTTCTTGATTCTATGCAAGACTGCGATTTCACTGAAGAAACATAAACTGTTAAAGTTACATCCAGTTTGCTTTTTAAAAAATTGTCGAATAACTCCATTTTTATTATTTAGAGCTTCTTTATCAATGAACATAAAGCCTCATATTGGTTTTAATTGTGCTGTTTACAGGGGACCAGAATATTATTTCAGAAAACAAGGTGAGTGAAGATTTTAAGAGAAGTTTTTTTGATGAAATTTGTCTTCGATCAAATTAATGGCTAACATGGTTTAAATATGAAAAGAAGCTACACATAGAATTAATCTCATAAATGGTTCCTGGCTATATTTTAAAGACTTCCTTGGAAACATAGTGACAACATCACATAGTTTTGGGTGTTCAGATTTAATCTAAAACTGGTCGCTCCAGGTAAAGCAAAATCAGCCTGTGTTGTATTGTGTATTGTATTGTGAGCTTGAACTTATTTTGAAACTCAATAAGATATGTAATAGTGCATGTAATCTCCCACATATAGAAAAATGGAGAAATCCGACAGAAACCCCTTAGTAGCGTAGGGGTGGAGGTGGGCGGTTTTTTTTTTAATCGTCAACTAGATGAAGCTATAAATGGCTATAAAGCAAAAAGCTATAAATAGTAGTCAGGGTTCGTTACAGATAGAGTGCTTGCAGAGGTTTGGCGCTATTTTCCTTCAACAACCAGGAATCGGAAATGTTTGGATGGATAGTTATGGAGTGTCTCACCTTTAAACCTGCTTTTTTCTTTTGCAGAAATCCCCATGGTTTATTATGTTCATCCTTTTTTCTGTATTTAATGTTGCATTTTCTGTTGTACTTATTGCTGGAGTGTCTTCAGTAGAAATTCCAGATTATTAAGGGAGTTTTTTTATGTTTTACATCTTGTCTAATGCTGCTCTGTGTCAGAAGTTTTCTTCCATTTTCAGACTGAACTGTGAAACTACTGGGATTAACATAAAACACTTTAAAATGTAATGTCATCTAAGAGAAAAAAAAGTTTTTAAAAGCCTGTTTTAAGGCTTGCTGGTTAAGTCCAAGTGTGTCTCACATGGCTGACAGAGGGAAGCCAAAGCACCGCAATCGCCCCCATGTGGCTGGCTGCAGGATGATTTCCGTCCAATACAAGTCTATGGAATCTAGCTGAAATGTAAAAAATATTTCAGCATAAATTTTTACCCAAATGGTTTTCTGCTGCCAACGATCAATTTCATGTGAACCCTCTCTCTGACTGTCATGGCCACGCTCATATCATGCCTGTGGTGGCCTCAAATGGCCCAATGGTAGGTGGCAATGTCACATTGCTGTGTCAGATTGTTTTTTTGCGTGGAGAATGACCAATAAAGGCTGGCTTTTTTGATGACGTGAAAAGGACATCATAAAGAGGACATGGAAGAAACCCCACCCCCCTTCTTTTATTCCTGAAGTTTTAGTTCAGTTTTAATGCCATGAATACACTGATGTTTCAACATGTGAATCTTGCCACAAGCTCATACATCTTGTGTAAAATTACAGAAGAAATAAATAAGCATGTTGGGCTGTAAATGCTCATAAAGTATTTAGATTGATAAATGATTAATATATGATTAATGTATTTTGGAACTCCTGTACTTACAATAGTTCACATTTTGTTTTGTATTAAACACCTATTGGAGAAAAAGTGGCATGGAAAACTGATTATATTTATATTATTTTATACATTCTGAATTGTACAAAAAACTGTCTATAAATCTATTTGCTCAGTGCTTTTCTAGGAAGCGTATCTGTATTTTGTCAACTTGTTTTTTCAACAATAAGAATTTCCATTTGAAAGAGAAACATCTTGTCCTGTGACTCAATGTTCAAATTACATACTTTAAGGGAAAACCCAGTCCCAGGCATACTTCCTGGTTTGCTTCACAAACAGGTAGGTGCATTTTTCTGTCATCAGTTTATTATTCTGTCACATTATCGCTTCAAATCTGTGCACCAATAAATCACAACATCCCACAGCAAACATGGACACAATCTTGGTGTCAGTGCCCATCTTAACTGGCACAATTGGTTATCTTTTGTTTTCTTTGCTTTCGATCACAGGAGTCATTTAGATCATACACAACTGATACGAGGTTACTCACAATGTTCCATCACAGCAAATTACATTTGGCTGAATATAAATATATTGTTTACTGTTTAACAAAATCGAAATAAATCACACATATTTAACCATATATTGAGGTTTCACTGAACCATAAAAAGTTTCAGACTCAGCTCCCAGGCAAAAAGCATTAAATGGTGGTAGTGATAGGTGAATTGTAAAACATAGTTTTATTTTTAACATTTATTGTAAACATTGCCACACGCAGCCAAATTAATATTAACTAAGTATTGGTGGATGTCATTATGTTTTGAGAAGCAGACAAAGGAGTTTATAAAACTTATGAAAACAGAATGAAGCTAGAACAACATACTGGTTTAAATTACACTACATAAAACCGAAAACAAATGTGGGAAATGTGACCAATGTAATCAAAACGAAAATACAGACCATGTTTTAATACAATGTATTCAAAGTTTAACAAAAACAAAGAAAGAAAAAGAACAATCAAAAATAAAGCCTAAAACCCTAGAAAATAAATTAATTTCATTCATTCAATTCGGGATCCAAACTACTGATCCAGCTGGTGGCCCTAATGCACCATAAAGCAAACTGCCAAAAATAACAGAAGAAAAATAAGAGGCCGCTTGACCGTCCCGTTTACCAAGGGGTTTTGCAGCCTTCGGAGGATTCTTCCAAGCCGCAGCCTTAGAACCTGGATTGGGACACAGCGGTATAGACTGACAGAGGGGAGGAGCTACACATGTTCTAACTACCCCTAAACCCTCCCCTAACTAAACTTATCCATAACCTTCGATGTTCTGTAGCTCCTCCCCTCTGAAATTATGTTTAGCCCCTCCTCTTATACGGTCTGCATTGGGAATTTTGTAATTGTAGGGGGTTCTGGATTTTTTTACTTTAATTTTTTATTTTGTCGTTTTATTTGGATTGTTAAAACAAGATCTTATTTCATCGATGATACTTTGCGATGTAATTATTTATTGAAATTCATTCATTCATATTCCAACCCACTTAGTCCCTTTATTGGGGTCACGAGTGTCTTCCGGTGCCTATCTCCAGCGCACATTGGGCGAGAGGCGGGGGTACACCCTGGACAGGGCGCCAGTCCATCGCAGGGCTTTATTGAAATTGTCATGCGAAAGTATCTTAAAAGAGAGCTCTGGGTCATCAGTGAACACAATAACAACTAAAGGCGTAGCATCAGTACTCTCCTTTAACACGACAAAATAAATTAATTTAAATGATTGATGATTTACTTGTTCATACTGGTAGCTCTCTTGGTGCTTGAGCCTCGGTCGAGTCCTCTCAAAGAGCCTCAGGGTAAATTTGGGTGTTAGATATTCAAACACTAGAGGACGCTGTTTGACAATGCTCGGGACAACTGTGTGGCACCCCCACTCCAGCGTTACAGCTGGATGCAGCTCGTGTGACCGCAATAAATGATTCGTTTTAAAATAAACCTTTCAAAATAAACCATTTATGATAAATCGGTCACGGCTCCGGACAGAACCTGTTTAGAAAATAATCACAACTGCTATATCTTTTCCCTGTTCCCCTCTCTATTATTTTCCTTTCTTATGCTTCAGATTTCTTCTGTTTTAAACGTGCCATTTCATACTTATATAATTATATATATCATTTTTTTTATATTTGGCTGAATATAAATATATTGTTTACTGTTTAACAAAATCTAAATAAATCACACATACAAAGAGAACTGAAGAGAAGTTTGGTCCTCTAACGCCATCCCTAGTGAAAAAAAAAAACAACAAAACAAAACAAAAAATTAAACGTTACTGAATATTTTTATCAAGTAACTAGTTGTCTAGCTGGTTGTTAAAATAATTAATATAAACAAGAATGATATTGAAAATAGTTATCTTGACGTTAACATTACCTCTCTCGAAACTCGTAGTTGTAGATGTCTTTGAGCGTTTCCCTGTTAGTAATGGAAATCTTTTCCGACTCTAAAAAGGTAATAAAATCAAACCCAACTAAACGTAGATAATTGAGAGAGAATTTTCCGTTTCCGTTATTTCCCCCCATGGGCATTGCTTCTGTAACAACAGTTAGGCTGGAAATAAATGACTGCAAAGGAAATATATCGAGGTTTGCAGCATGCAACTCAGGAAAACACGCCCAGCTGCGAGTTTCTGTTTCTTTTTACAATACTGCCCTCTCGCTAACATTTAACAAACTTTTAATACAACCATTCTTTACTAATAAAACATAGATAAACACAGAATTGTAATAACAATATTCGTGTGCATAGTTGGTGTATTTTAATATTTTTAAAAAGAAACTTTAACTTAAATTGATGGTTTTTGTGTTTTACAATGAAATAAAACAGTTAGATTAAAAAAATGTTTTTACAGATAAAATAGAAGTAATAGAAATTAGAAAAAAGCACCACAACAAAGAGTGAATTTCGTCAACTGATAGGTGTACTCAATATCAAATTTATAAAAGTAGTTTTGACAGTTTAATGTTTGCTAATTTGCCTTTGTTAATAATTATATAAATACATTTCCATGTTCTAATGAAGCATTTATTCCTAGTTATGTGATGTTCTTAATATTAACCATATTGAAAAAGTGACCCGAGAGTAACTAAAAACAAAGTTTGAACATTTCTAATTATCAACAATATTGATATCGGGTAAAATAGTGTATGCAATGAAGAAATTGGTAAATCTGTAATCAGTAAATAAAGACAATAAATAAATAAAAACCAACAATATTTGACAAAGCATCAGGGATTTATGGGTTTTTTTACCCCATGGAGCACTGCAAAAGTGGTTGATGAAAATGTTAAACCAGGCTGGTCAAACAGGGGGGATGTTCTAGAAAACTCATTTGGCATTTGCAGGACCTGATCGTGAGAGATCAAAGAGGATCTGGCCCGTGAAGACAAAAGCATGCTATCTGGATTGGTGTTGTAAAAGCAATACATTTGTTTTAACCTGTGACTGACCCCAGGCATTCCATCACACTACACTTTGGAATCTTGATCATTCTTGTGTGTGAGAGACGATTATCTTTGCTGAGCTCTTTTTACATTCACAAATACCATTATATTTAAGTATAGACCTATTCACACCCTTGCATCGATGAAGAACGAGTCAGTTTTTCAAGAGGTTCTTTAATACAGAATTCAAAATGTTAGCAAACATGAATTGCATGTGATAGACGATTTATGCTTAAAGAAAGGGATCCACACATGAGGTCATGAGTTATGTGCTAAAAGGAGTACAGCACACAAGAGAGGGTTAAAGGTCAAGAGTGTACTGCTGCTCTTTCCCAATTATGCACACTGTGAATAATACAACATTGTTACGCTGTTTACTTGGAATGGGTCACATCTCCTCTATGCAAAAAACTATGAAATGTGGAAAAACCATCTTTGATTAAGTATTGATTTTTAAAGACAAATAATATGTGTCTAACTAAGAGCAAACATTAAGTGTGAATTAATCATAAGTGAGCAAATAACAAGTAGTTAGTTATTAATGGGTCAAAATATGTTTGATTCAAATTCAATTCAAATTCAATTTTTTTTTTATTTGTCACAAACATAATCGTACACAGTATGATATGCAGTGAAATGCTTCGACTGTTGACCCTTGAAGGAAGCACAAAATAGAAAACAATAAAATACAAAAAAAATACATTAAATAGAATAAAATAGAAGGCACAAAGATAAAATGAAATGTAAGATATATACATATATGTTTATAAATATATCTAACTGTATGTATCTGTACATAGATATTGGAGTAATGGTAAAGAGGTAAAGAATATTACATTCTGATACTAATGTCGTCTTTGTGCTGTCTAATAATTCACAATTAATTTCAATGGATTAATTTCAATTAATGGAACAAAACTACATTTTTGCAATCGTCATTTTTGGTTAGATAAGAGCCAGCAAACTGTAAATGTACATTTCGGGGTTTTTTTATTGTTTTTTTTTTTTTTTTTTTTTACAAAACGGTACTGTTTCCGTTGTAGTAGCATAGACGTGAACTTTCTGCATTCACCACTGTATTATGCGGGTCGATTTATTGACAGTCGCCAAGTCTATTTTTCATAAACTCAACCTGTGTGTCAAAATGTGTCGCGTTATAATGCAAGGTATATTCATAACCGATAGAGGGCAGTAGTGTATAAACAACATCCTGTGCCAAAAAACTGGGCAACATGACAACGATAAAACCCGCTTTTCCTTTCTTTAACGAACATATGAAAGTTAGGATTAGTAAATATCCACTTATTGTCACGGATACAGCACTATGAAAAGGTTTTAGTGAGGTGTGGGGAAAAATATGCTTTTAAAAATAGAAGTGAAGAAAATGCAGGGGTTGAATAAAAAAATATAAATAAAAAAATTGTTTTATTTCGATTGCCCAATTTTGGTGAGCCTGTGCGAATTGTAGCTCAGGTCATTCTCTGTCCTGTTGCAACAGCAAGGCATTTGTGCCCACATAACTCCAGCATGCTAGATTTTATTTTATTTTTCCGACCATTCTCGGTAAACCCAAGATGTACGTGAAAAATCCCAGAAAAGCAGTTTCTGAAACACTCACTTCAGCCATGCTTCGTTCAAAGTCATTTAAAACAACTTTATGCCCTGTTTAAACTGCAGCAGATCATCCTGACCATGTCAACACGCCTAAATGCATAGAGTTGCTGCCATGTGATTGGCAGATTGGGAATGTGCATTAACAAGCAGTTAGGCAGGTGTACATTTGAAAATGGAATCACCAAGAGCCAAAAATATCTTCCTTCTGGTGGGAGCATCTATCTGTTCAAACACTAGACCAAATATCTGCTGACCATGCATGATTTAAATTTATCAATCTCTCCTTATCTTTATGACACCCTAACACTTTAGGACCGCCTTCTGTCCTTCCTGTAAATGAAGATTCTGTTTATTCATCTCCTTCTTTATGAGGATTTTGTGGTATATGTTTATTGTATGCTGGTAACACACTCCTATTCCTATGCCACATTCTTATGAAATTTAGCTTCTTCTGAGAAGTAACAGAATGTTCAATGTAGCTGTCACACAAAAATGAGCACTAAAAACATTCCGTTGAGTCACGCAACAAAGCAATGCTGACAGGAAAAGTGTAAAATCTACAACAACAATAGAGCTAAGCAAACTGCCTTCAAAGTTTTCATTTAAGCCAGGAAACAGTGGTACAGATACATAGTAGTTGTTATTACTCTGAAATGGAGCACGACTGGATAACAAGCTTTTGTTAGAAGACAATGGAAGTCTTATGAAGCCTTTAAACTCTATTATGACCAAACATGTAGTGACTGAACTTTGCTTTTGCACAACAGTCTAAATAACAATGTATTGTGTATAAATTAACAGCGTTCAACCTGATAACAACCACTGTATCCTTCGCCAACCAGATCAATCGAGAAATTAGAAAACACTAAACGTCTTTGAAACTAAAATGAACACAAATACATTTATATTTTTTTTATCTTTATATTTATATTTTAAATCAAATCAGTCCATAGTTCTAGCAATTTTTGACACCTTATAACAACTTACGACACTTCCTTTCTCTTGTTGTTCACATGGCATAAAGTAAAATGCTATGTTGGAAGAAAGCGGCAGAGCCCTATATGGGATTTCTTTGACTATGAACAAAAGCAAGTGTATTGTGCTGGAGACATTCCACAACATATAAATCTCAAAGGGAAAAATACCATTAACTTTAAAGTACATTTACCATTCTCAAATATGCATGCTAATCAGTATGGCAAGCAATTTAACATTTAAAAATCTACCAACTTTATTTTTAGTAGTCTTAATTCAAAATACATATATCGTCAATGTTTATTCCCCTAATCAGAATTGATATTGAGATTGCAGCACAGTGACTTGCAGTTAGAAGGTTGAAGTTCACCGGTGATCTTAATGGGAGTAGTTTGAATTTTTTTCTTGCACTATTTACTGATCTTTGTTAAACTTCCACCTGACAAATAACCCAAAGTATATAAAGACTAAATCTAAAAGAAAAAAACAGACACAATATTGCAACCTTGATAAAAAAAAAGCACCATAAGAGAGCTTGGCTGGAGGAGGAATTTGTTTTAAATGAGTGAATGCGCTTCAAAAAGTTCTGAATTCAATCCCAAAGGCACGTTGTGTTCTCTGTGACAGCTGCTTTATGGGCATCATTTATTAAAGTTGATTTAACAACTTATTCTCACTCAGTTATTCTCACTAATTGATAATCATTATGAGATTTATGCTTATTTAAATTAAAACAATACCCACAGTGGCGCAGTGGATAGCACTGTGGCATTCCAGTTAGAAAGGCTCGCCAGCGACCTTCCTGGAAGGAGTTTGCATGTTCTCCGGTTTGCCCCACAATCCCAAAACATGCGGTTAGGTTAAAGGAATATTCCAAAATTCCCCCTTAGGTGTGAATGGATGTTGTCCTGTGATATATTGGCGACGTGTGAGCTGGAGGCACCAGCAGACCCCCGTGACCAAGAAAGGGAATAAGTGGGCAGGCGAATGAATGTTTGAAAGCATGAAAGACACAGGATGTGTTAATAAATTAAATGCATTGCTTTGTAGTGTCTGGGAGCTGTTTGTCAGGTGAGTAATTGCCGCAGCAATGAGCAATGGAGTGAGGTGCCTAGGAAACTCAATGGGAGACCAGGAGATCTTGGGATATCATTAAGCATATTTCTTTAATGAGAAGATGCTGGTTCTTCTAGAAAAACGTGACAAGGACCGTTTCAGTGTGGTGTGGAAATAAATGCCTAGACCTTATCCGGTCTCTTGAAAAATGTGTTTGTTTAAGTCACATGGTTGCTTAATTTACTAAAATCACAATTACTCAATATTAGATCACATTAAGAAGTTTTGTAAGAAAAGAACAGCCACTAAGAATCTTAGGTTTGTAATCCTTTAGGCAAATGAAAACTGAATTAATATGTCAGATCAAGCATTGGACGTGTTGTATGTATAAATATTAATGTTTGAAGAAGCATACAAGTGCAGAAACACTATGCAAACTGCACACAGAGGTGTGTTCTGTGCCAAGAGGAAGCAGCGCTAACCCCGGCATCACAATTGTCCTTTTTTACATTTATTTCCTTTAACAACAGTTGTATAGGGTGCTTGACATATAAGGCAAAAAAAACTCTTTTTTTAGTATATCATGCCTGAAATAATGCTTCTGATAATGTAATGTTCTGACATTTCCAAATATACAAATGTTCTACTAGACGTTGTATTGAAAATATCTGCACCAATATCGTAAATTGTCCTATGGTGTGACGTGAAAGTGTATTTATTTTCATACAGAGTAAACCCAGTTCCTCAATCATTTTAGTCATGACTTCTTTGATATTTAACATTTCCGTGCAAAATTGAGTAATTTGGTTTTTCATCGCTCATCAAGTCGTTCAGATGTTCTCCTAAACCTTATGGCAACGGTAAACATTGCTTGAGAACCTTGTTGATGCTAGTTTCCTTGTGTTCTATTGAAATTTACGTGAATAAGCTTTAACACAGCATTTTTTGTCGCAATTGTAAATGCCGCCATATGATTATTTTATGTTTGGATCAAAAATCCAAGTGGAACTCTTAATGGACACAACGCATTGAGAAGCATTGTCGAGAAGCATTGAGAAGCATATCTTGTCAGAGGAACAACATGTAAATATATTTAGTTAAAAATACAACTTTTTATCTCACCACCCATAAATAAGATTTTTTTACAATATGTTTTTATTAATCTATTTGTTTATCCACGTAATTCCAAAATACAGACTGTCAGTAACTAAACTACATTTCAAATTTTGACTGACCGTGTTTCTGTCTTTCCAGGAAGCCACACCAAACTAAGTCACCACTTGGCTGGCATCAACGAGAGCAGGATCACTTCTGACAGTCAAATGGCTTACATCACCGGCCAATCCAATGAGTTTTATTTTCCCCACACTGTAAACTTTGTCCAGAGTCTTGTGCAGCTGCATTTGAGTTAACAAAGTCTCAAGGAACCACAGAGAAGAAGAACCAGGACCGTGAACCTTTGAAGGAACCATCTTTGAGCAGTAACCACAGATTTGCTGTGTGCTTTCCCAAATCCTTCTGTTTTTAATGACCGGATGTATGTTTGTTGTCATTGTCCTGCTGCAAAACACATTTCTCAAATCTTACTCCACACTGATGTTATTGCATGATGGATAAGTACCTGCCTGTATTTCTCAGCATTGACAACCCCAATAATCCTAAATCTTCAACTCCGTTTGCAGAAATGGAGCTCCACATGTTCAATGAACTTCTACCATGCTTAACTGTTTCCTGCAGACACCATTTCTGAGCTGATGGCACTGCTGGCTGACAACTTTGTCCTTCATTAAACATACATCACCGGATGTGTAAGTTGATTCCACAGGGTGTGATTAGGAGATTTCTATTTCAACATTATATGCAGATACTATGCAGTTTGAATAGAGGGTGGTACTCTAGCAGGGGTGGGCTTCTGCCAGTTTTAGTTCTGAAGCATGTGCTAGGAGCCCCAAACAAGCCTGGTGGACAAAAAATGTCACAACAACCCTGTAACTCAGTAACTTTCTTTCACATCTCAGTTTTGGAAAAACCCAGGGAAAATTGGCAGGGAGCGGATTTGCATTAAACTGCTTTAACAGCATTAACAGCATTATTCGTTCACTTTTGTAAGATGGAAAGTGAATGAAAGTTTTAAAAGCAACACAAGATTGATGCTCGATGGTCTTTTGTGATCATTGTTATCAATGGGAGTACAATCAAACAACTTATTGAGCATGAACGGCACATAGTGAAACCCCAGTCTACTTTGTAATGTTATTTTTGTCTGGGGGAGACCTTGTTAGCAGGATTTTGGCTGTTCCTCACCCAGTTATAAGTTTCCTACACAGTTGTTTCAGTTCATGACTGGGTTTCATATAAAATAAATATGCTTAATCAAATTTTATTGTATCTGATTTAGGCAAATTAACATGAAAAGCTTTTGAAGCTGGTGCAGAGTAAATTTCCTTCTCCATTGTTTTCACTAAGCACACAGTGTCCCTAAAAGTACATACTGTAATGTTTGCAATATAAGCAATCGACCAATTACAGGGTCCACAGATTCTCAGTGATTCCATTACGTCCTGTTACTATGATGATGATGATGATGAGGAAAAAGCGTGACTACATCTTTGGTTTTATATAGAAAACTAGTGTTTGTTAATACACTTTGATGTTGGCTTGTAAAATTGTGTTAAAAAGTTTTAGAAGCGAAATCGAATGGTTGCCAAGGTAGAATGTTTGGTTGCTATGGAGGAGTCAGTGAAATATACAAGGTTCCCCACATAAATAATATAAACCAACACCCGCAATTTTTTCATGTGCCAAATTATTGTTGCTAGGATATATAGTATGGTTGCTAGGAAGCGATCAGTGACGTCGTTTTTTATTTGTTACTATGATTTACATAAACAAACCTTGATTCCTGAATGATTTTTTTATCATGAAGATATTTCCGTTGCCTTTTTATATTTTTTTGGTCAATGGTAAATATTTAACCCATTGTACTTTTGCACAAATGTGGTCTGTTGGAAGTTTGCATGAGTTTTCTCAAGACAATGGAAGTTACAGTTTTTCAAACTTTCATCCCATGTTAATCCAATAGAAAAATTCTTTTAGTGGTTCCAGTTTGAAAGGATAAAGCTACCCATGTCAGAACAGTTCGGATATCTTGGCAAAGTTTGGTGGCCGTAGTTCAAGCGGTCTAGAATATTTGGAAATTTTTTTATCAAACGATGAATAACAATATGTTGTCTTTAAGAAGCCAACATAACCATCAGAAACTTTTCAATAAAGTAAGTACACAACTGCTAAAGATGACAACATGCAAGTGTATTTAACCCAGGACCAATGCACAAGCTACAATCTGACGAAAACACACGTGATCCAGTCCTTACAGCTCGAAAAAGTTAACGGTCAGCCAAAACAGAGTTGGAAACTATACAAGGCTTTAGCTCTCAAGAAACTTCATGAGGAGCAGCAAGTCTTCATGATTTCGCTTCACCTTGAAAATCCTGGGAATTTTTTGTGCTTCAATGAGGAATTGTCGCCTGTTTTGAGATGTAAAGTGATGGCAAAGATGCAAGAATGCTGAAGGAGAGTGACTTCATTTGACATACAACTCACAAACCGTGAGAACAATTACACTTAAACGGCAGAAAAATGGCACCTGCACAAAAAGTATTCAGTAAACTATGTGACTGCCATAGTTTACCATTATGTACCCTTTTTTGTTTCTGGTTTAGCTGGTTGTGGAAGTTTGCATCAGGAAACACCCAACCATTAAATTTAGATGCCATTTATTGTGTACTTTTCAGATCTGTATACAGCAAAACTATTGGCACTTTCAATAATACAAAGATGTTTAGCAATTGCCGTGCCACGAGTGCATGTCAATTTAAAAACCATTTCCATTTTACAGAAAAGAATTATTTTTGGAACAACCTGTCATCCCAATGCTACATGTTTATAGCACAACACAGAGTATCTACAAAGCAAACCAGACATAAAGAAATCCAAAATATAACTTAAGAAAATAAGGTAAAAAAGACAAATGACATATTTACAAGTCCTTTCATGTGCAAAAAAACCCAGTTTCAATATATTAAATACATTGCACAATGTTTGATTATGCTCAAGATAAAACATTTGTCATTTCGACTCAAGTAACTGGAACAATACCTACTACTGCCCATTGTTTTTTGCAATCTGCATCACAACCAAACATGTACATAAGAAATGTTTTAAAATGGAGCATACTGTAAGTGGATTTACTACGTGAAAATATGTCACACATTACCAGATGTGTAAGTTGAAACCAGATTCCAAAGGGTGTGATTAGGAGATTTCTATCTCTACATTATATTCAGAAACTATCCAGTTTGACTAGAGGGTGGTACCCTAGCAATGGTGGGCTCCTGCAAGTTTTAGTTCTAACCCTGATGCAACAACCCTCAGAACAACCCTGTAACTCAGCAAGATGCTTACATACCTCAGTTACCAACGAGGAACAATAAGCATTATCAGAATGTATGATATAGCAGGGAGCGCATTTGCATAAAATTACATTTTTCACTCACTTCTGCAAGATGGAGATATAATGAGCAGTGTAGTAGAGTGGATGCTTCTCAACTATGTTAATTATGGTCATTGTTAACAGTGGGAGCACAATCAAACAGCTTTTTATATATTGAGCTATTTAAATAAGGTGCAATTTCATGAATAATTTCAGCCTGTTTACAACTATTGATGCTTATCTCAGAGCAAGAAAGTGAGCAAGCGAGAAAGATGCATGTAAAGAGAACATTACTGTGGCTGGCAAACTTATAAAGATCAATTTTATTTACCGGACGTTAACCGATTAGTTGGCCACATAAGCGCTCAACATATCTCTCGAGGTCTGGGCTCATAATAAAATGTAATGACATATCCTGTAAACAAAAAAATAGACTATGAGGTTATATATATAATTTTGGAAAGGAGTGTCTTTCTCCAAAACCCAACTCCCGCAGTATCCTTTATCAAACCTTTATCAAATGTTAAAAATACTCTTTTTTTTTAAACGTACGAATCAATGCAATACTTTCACACATTCAGGAAACCACTCTGTGATTATTTGATTCTCAGCTGTTTTTGTGATCTCCAGATAGAATTATATGTACGCTGCTGTTTCGTTTAATGTACCAAATGACTAAAAATAAAGTAGATGTTTCCAGTTAAAAAACATGTTCTAGGATGTTGTTACACTTTAATTCTAAACCAGGAGGTTTTAGCTAAACCATGCGTACCCCTGCTCTAGAGTCAAAAAGATGCATCATGTGATCTAAATGCATATTGCTATATGAGAAATACTACCCTGTTAAACCTATAAAAGTACATAACACCACGTCATTTTCAAAAGGCGCTTATCTTGAATTAAGAAAACCTCTCTTTAGCAAACAGAGCTTGCCCGGCCTGTTCTTTACTAATGATTTGCATTAGAGGATGGATTGGATTTTCCGCATCTCAGGTTTGGATTTTGTATTTCATCCCACATCACGTAAATCATGTGTGGTAGAAATCTATGAACCAAAATAACTTCTCTGTAATAGCAGGGGTCAAATTTGTCAACGGTTTCTGCAGGGACATACAAACCAGCAGTTCTGACACCAAAGTGGGATGTAGGCATCAACCCAGCCTTTTCCAAACACATCCCCATGTAAACATCATCAATGGGGAGGACTGGTATAGAGTGGGACATGTTGTAGATAGTTCTGGCTGTAAAGCCTGAAAGAAGAAACCCTCCTCCACCACAATAAGGAGGATACGCATTCGACTCCTAGACTTGCTCTGGAACATAGTATTTACTTGCAGGGTGCCTTATAGGCCCTACATTCTGGATGATGTGCCCTGTAAAGAGATGTTTACTTCCATCATTGTCCTCTTGACCTTGAAGATACTCAATCATGTTGAACGTATTGGCAAAAATGTGATATAATTTTTTTTATAAATCACACATATTTAACCATATATTGAGGTTTCACTGAACCATAAAAAGTTTCAGACTCAGCTCCCAGGCAAAAAGCATTAAATGGTGGTAGTGATAGGCGAATTGTAAAACATAGTTTTATTTTTAACATTTATTGTAAACATTGCCACACGCAGCCAAATTAATATTAACTAAGTATTGGTGGATGTCATTATGTTTTGAGAAGCAGACAAAGGAGTTTATAAAACTTATGAAAACAGAATGAAGCTAGAACAACATACTGGTTTAAATTACACTACATAAAACCGAAAATAAATGTGGGAAATGTGACCAATGTAATCAAAACGAAAATACAGACCATATTTTAATACATTTTATTCAAAATTTAACAAAAAAAGACAAAAAGAAAGAAAAAGAACAATCAAAAATAAAGCCTAAAACCCTAGAAAATAAATTAATTTCATTCATTCAATTCGGGATCCAAACTACTGATCCAGCTGGTGGCCCTAATGCACCATAAAGCAAACTGCCAAAAATAACAGAAGAATATAAAATATAATCATTAAGATCTCTTAAAACAACTTTTCTTTTGTATTAATATGTAAAACCATGCATAATGTTTTGTTTCCACAAATACATTTTATTACTAAGCAAAGTGTACTGCATACTATTCTTGTTGCAAATTTAAGCTATATCGTTTAAAATATAGGGAAAATCCACATAAAACACAGAAACATTGTATGTATTGTTGTTCCCAGTATCTGAAGCTACACTTTGTCATATATTATAATGATTAAGATCTCTTAAAAACAACTTTTCTTTTGGATTCATATGTAAATCCCTACATAAAGTTGTTTCATTTATCTTACACAAATATCTATATTTTCTTTAAAAAAAAATTGTAATGTCCCCAGCTTTTTACTCATTCCTGTTACCCTAACTCACCCCCCTCCTGAACAACTGATGAATTTCCGTAAGTCAATTTTTCTGCAGGTAGCTGTATCACTTGGATCTTTAGAAGGTCATTGGAAGAGCAAAAGTAAGCATTTCTTATTTACATATTTGACGATTTTATGATAAGATCATAAATTGCACCCTTTTGGTGGATTGGCTTATGAATGCGTTTCGCGTGGGAACTTTCTGCAAAGCTCTGACTTAGTTGAGAACCACAGCAACACCAAACCGTAATTCACTTCACCTGTACTACCTAAAGTCACCAAGAGAGGGCAACATAAATAGCAGAATATAAAGAGCAAACCGATAGCTGGATTCATTGCCTTTTATTACAGCTCAGCGGCAAAGTAGTTCTTTAATGATCCTTTAAAGAATCAACTAATGGTAGATTATCTTTCATTAAATTAAATGTGATTCGATCTTATCTCTGTGTAATAATGGACGTATTTCTGTTCGTCTCAGATGTTTTCAGGCAATGGATATCTTTTGGTGTTATTTGGATTCACGATGGTGAAGATGATCAACTGCTTCACCGACGGGACTTTTTTGGAAAGTGTTTGTCAGACAATGGAGATCATGCACGATTTGTATCCTGAGAGCTCTCCGGTCCCTTTTAGAGTTACTCCAGAAGAACTGTCCGTGGGTCCTTCTCAAGTGGGAACGAGCTTTTCTGGTATGATGGAATTTCTTTTTATAAATAATACTTTTTTTATATATATTTCCATTGTTTCAGAAATCAGACCAATATATGTAAATAGTTTATAAATTATTCAAAAAGTTAGTAAAATTATATATAATAATAATATTTTTTTATTGTTCTTTAATAGTAAAAAAAAATGTTTTATTAAATTATTTGATAAAGTCTGGCCAATAAGGGGCTAGGAATTGACTCTAAAGAAAGTTTGATATTTTTTTCACTCTTAATATTGAAATATTTAAGTTCATTTGTTATATATAAATATATTAAATTAATTTTTTAATCAGAACTTAAAACTTAATATTATAGTAAAAATAATCTCTGCCTTTTGGTCCCTTTTGAATTGAGATAGCACTCGCTGATCCCTTGGACCCTTAATTGGATTTATATTCAAGTCAAATTATTGACTATATAGTGCTTTTATGTAGAGGCTTCAAAGCAGAGTAGGATGAACCTAATGTAGATACGTTCTAGTATGGGCATGTTTGGTAGAACAGAATGCCAATTTAAATTAGATTTAACGGTTTAATAATAAAAATGTTGTTTTTGACAATCATTTAAATCCAGTTTTAGAATATTATTGAGCTTAGGGCACGTGTTTTAGACGTGTGGGAAAATCAGAGCTGTGAGGAAAAACCCACACTAACATTTCCAATTCACATGGGGAGCTACATGCTACTACATGCAACAATATACAAGTATACAATGGAGAATAGTGATTTATTATGAATAGATTAAATATAAAAATAATGTTACGTACGTTTTCTTCAGTGTAAATGATGATTAAAGTTCTGAAAATATTTGTTTTGATTCACAGTGACGCTCACGGCTGATTCAGAACGTTCATTCAGAGGTTTCATGTTGGAGGCTCGACAGTGTGATAATTGTGCACCTGCTGGGACATTTAGTGGGATTGATACTTCCTTAAGCGTACTCATCTGTTCGGTATATTCTGCCTCATACTCAATAACTGCATACATCCTTCATGCCTTTCTTTAAACCACAATATATTGTCTTTCACAAAACATATGGTTAGGACCAAGCCGTTGCTCAATTCGACAGCACAGAAAAAACCGTAGTTACCGTGTCGTGGAGACCCACAGCTGCAGGGCAATATTTCTTCAGGTAGAGATTTTTTTTTTTATCTATGTTTAACTACATCAGAAAATGTTGCTGTTTGCTAACGAACAATGTGTTTTTAGAGCTGCATTTGCTGAAAGCTTTGTAACATGTTGGACAAAGAAGGCGATAGTACTGACAACGACAACAACAGCCACCAGTCCAACTGTGGAGCTCACAACAAAGACTAGTGAGAAAATGTCTTTAACGACAGTGAGCCATGAGCATTAAATGTACATTTATTAATTAAATTATGTTCAAGTTTTGATAATTTGCACAGAGGCAGTTAAATGAACTCATACACAAATTGCTGTTTTGATGAGTACATGTAATTTTTGAGATATGATTTAGTTTTTTGAAGAGGACGTGTGGGGGGAGGGAAGTTTTGCCCAGGGTGCCAAAAGTGTATTTAAATATTATTTAAGTATATTTAAATAAGTGTATTTAAATATTTAAAAGGTATTTAAATATTATTTGCTCGCAGATATATCCACGGCAAGTTCTGTTACTAACTCAACCATATTTACGACAATCACAACTTCACTTACTTCAGGTAAAAAACCATAAATATACATTTACATGGTAAAAAAAAGAGTGTGACAAAATGCTTTTGTAGTGTATTTATATAGATTTTCTTGTGTCTATTGAAAAATTGGTGATTATATTGCTCATATAGACAAGTATAGGAACTATTTTGTTATTGCTTTAACCATTTCCATAGATACTTCCACGATGGCTTCATCTTCTACACTCACCACTACACAGACAACAAACTCCACAGTGTTAAACACCATAAATCTAAATTCTACAGGTAAAAAAACAAATAACTGCGATTAAATAACATGTATTCATTTCGAACATAACTCTACATAACTCTTTCTGACGCTTTCTCAATTTCCAGATAAATCTACTGTAGCGCCTTCTTCTGCACTCACCACTACACAAACACCAAACTCCACAGTGTTAAACACCACAAATCTAAATTTACAGACTACAGGTAAAAAAACTAATTACAGAAATCAAATAACATGTTTTTATTTTGAATATAACTCAGGATTTTCTGATGCTTCCTCAATTTCCAGATAAATCTACTGTAGCGCCTTCTTCTGCCCTCACCACCACACAAACACCAAACTCCACAGTGTTAAACAACACCAATCTAAATTTACCGACGACAGGTAAAAAACTAATTACAGAAATCAAATAACATGTTTTATTTCTCAATATAACCCTATATAACTCTTTCTGACGCCTCAATTTCCAGATAATTACTGTAGCGCCTTTCTTCTGCCCTCACCACTACACAAACACCAAACTCCACAGTGTTAAACACCACAAATCTAAATTTACAGACTACAGGTAAAAAACTAATTACAGAAATCAATAACATGTTTTGAATATAACTCAGGATTTTCTGATGCTTCCTCAATTTCCAGATAAATCTACTGTAGCGCCTTCTTCTGCCCTCACCACCACACAAACACCAAACTCCACAGTGTTAAACACCACCAGTCTAAATTTACCGACGACAGGTAAAAAACTAATTACAGAAATCAAATAACATGTTTTCATTTCGAACATAACTCTATATAACTCTATCTGACGCTTTCTCAATTTCCAGATAAATCTACTGTAGCGCCTTCTTCTGCCCTCACCACTACACAAACACCAAACTCCACAGTGTTAAACACCACCAGTCTAAATTTACAGACTACAGGTAAAAAACTAATTAAATAAATCAATTAACATGTTTTCATTTTGAATATAACTCAGAATTTTCTGACGCTTCCTCAATTTCCAGATAAATCTAATGTAGCCCCTTCTGCCCTCACCACTACACAAACACCAAACTCCACAGTGATAAACACCACCAATCTAAATTTACAGATGGTTCCAGATAATTCTACTGTATCGCCTACTACAAACTCCAAACCGACACCAAACCACACTGTTTCGTCTACTTCTACAACCTCCAAACCGACACCAAACCACACTGTATCGTCTACTTCTACAACCACCAAACCGACACCAAACCACACTGTATCGTCTACTTCTACAACCACCACTGCACCGACACCAAAACCCAATTCATCCACCACCTTATCCACTGCAGCGCCTTCTGTGTTTAGGTGTGTCATTGTCTTTTTTGTGGTTCAAACAGTGCCAGGCATGTTTAGACACGTCTAGACCTTGAGATGCTACCCTTGCCCCCGGTTCTGTTATCTCGTCGTCTAGCCTTGGAGGTGCAACCCCTGTCCTGTTACCTGCATCACCATGTCTAGGAATGAAGGCATCACCAAGATTCCTGGCCCTCTTACTTGCATATCCATGTCTAGACTTAGTGGTGCCAACACAGTGCCTTGCCCTGTAACCTGCATCTCCTGGTCTAGCCTTGTTGGTGAAACCCCTGCCCTGTTACCCGCATCACCATACCTGGGCAAGAAGGCACCACCACCACCACAACTCCCACCCTATAATCTGCACTGCCGTATTAACATGCACAGCACCTGGCCCTGTTATACTAACCTCTGTGTCCAGCCATCACAAAACCCCAACCCTGTTGCCTGTATCTCCTGAGTTGACACCGCAGGGTCCTCTTGCACGTGCACGTCGTTACGTTTGCAATAGTGTACAGCTTATATCATGTGATTTTTATGGTTTTCCATATGTTTATTTTATTTGTCTCTTCTGTGTCTCATTGCATTCAGCTCTTGTGTTCACCTGATCAAAGTAACTGTCTGCCTTCATAGACAATTTCTTTCCATTTTTTTGCTGATTTGATTATTTTGCTGTATATGTTCCTTGAGGAATGTTGATTAATGGAAGCGTTTTCCACATTGCTGCTTTTTCACTCAATCCCTCTACTTTAGTCAACTCTTTAATTCCAGTATAGGTATTTTGCGTTTTTTGAATAAAGACTGTATAGCCCTCTAATGCTGCTCTGCACTTGAGTTCTGACTCAGCAAATGCAAAATTCTACAATCTACATTTACACATCAGATTCTAATGAATCTACATTTACACAGAGGTAAAGAAATAATTGAAGTAATTCATTATTTAATTAATTATGATTTTATGTGTTGCTAATTGCTCAACTTCCTCACAGATGCGTCAAAAGTAACACCTCAAACACTCTGCAAATGCACAAATGTGACACCATAAATAAAACAATAAAATCACAAAATGCAGGTAAAATAAATAACTCCTACTGAATTTTATTGATGCATTGGAAAAAGGTACTTAAAATAATATCGGAAATGGTGGTGGTTTAATCTTATAAGAGATGTCGGTCATTAAGCTTATTTATAACATTTCAATAAAGTTCACTTTGTACCTAATGATCCATTCCACCAAATGGGTGCCATTTTCTCGTTGTAACTTTTCTTTATTAGATTTCAAAACAGATTCCAATAGTATACATATTTACAAATTTCAAATGGGTAATGGTCCATCTAAAAATGGGTCGCCAGTCCATCACACGGCAACCCTACACGATATCATCACAAAATCATCAAATATATGAATAAGAGATTGACAGAACTTACCTTTGCCCACAACCTTCTAAATATCCAGGTGATGCAACTACCTGCTGAAAAAGTGATATATGGAAATTCCCCAGTTTTTCAGGAGGGGGATGGGGTTAGGGTAACAGTTTTGAGTAAAAACTTTTTTCTAAAAGAGTATGGATATCTGTGTAAATCAGGGGTCTCAAAGTGATGTGGAGAACAGACAATTTCAGGACAGGTGGACATTGTCATACTTCTTTGTGGATTACAATGGACTTCCTACGTGCTTAATATGCAAAGAACGGGTCGCTGTGCCAAAGGATTTTAACTTAAAACGTCACTTCGAGACGAAACACGGGGAGCTATATGGAAAATACCAGGGCCCAGACAGGGAGCGAGTGGTTTCGCAGTTGAAGAAGGGGCTTGCGTCTCAGCAGAGTTTTTTTAATCAGGCCAGAAAAGATGCTGATGCTGCGCTGGAGGCAAGCTACGCGGTGAGTGAACTCATTGCCAAAGCAGAGAAGCCATTCACGGAAGGACAGTTCCTAAGAGACTGCATGTTACGTGTGGCTGATTTGATTTGTCCAGAAAAGCGACATTTATTCACAAACATTTCCCTGTCTGCTAATACCGTTGCTGATCGCATAAATGACTTATCAAATGACATATATGGACAGCTTCGAAATAAAGCTAGAGATTTCACTGCATATTCCGTGGCGCTTGATGAAAGCACGGATAAAATGGACCATGCGCAACTGGCAATTTTTATTCGTGGAATTAATAGCCAGTTTGAAGTGACTGAACAAGTTTTAAGCGTGTGCCCTATGCATAGCAGAACCACCGCTAAAGACTTGTTTGAGGAGCTGAGCGGTTCACTCGAGCGTGTTGGTTTACCGTGGAGCAAACTGACAGGCATCACCACGGACGGGGCCCCGTCTATGGCAGGAAAAAAAAATGGACTGGTTGCTCTGGTACAACGAAAGCTTGAAGAAGAGAACGCGAGCCCAGCCCTTGTGCTGCATTGTATTATACATCAGCAGAGCCTTTGTAGCAAATGTCTTAAATATGAGCACGTCATGTCTGTCGTTATCAAATGCGTTAATTACATCAGATCAAGGGGTTTGCAGCATCGCCAGTTTTGTGCTTTCTTAAAGGAAATTGAGGCTGCCTACGGAGATGTGCTTTATTTCACTGAAGTGCGCTGGCTTAGCAGAGGGCAGGTCCTAAAGAGGTTTTTTGAGTTACGAGAAGAAATTAAAATGTTCTTGGATAATGGCAAAATGACTGTCACTGAATTTGATGATCCAAAGTGACTGATGGACCTGGCCTTTCTAGTGGACATAACTCATGAACTAAACATGCTAAATCTAAAACTACAAGGCCCAGCGCAACTGATTACAGAAATGTTTTCATGTGTCAAAGCATTCTTAACTAAGCTGAAATTGTGGAAAGGGCACATTGCTGCAAACATACTTGTTCATTTTCCAACATGCAAATCTCTTGTAGAGAAAGGTTCAGAGTTTTGTGGTGAAGGCTATATTTCCGCAATTGAACAATTAGAGCAGGAATTTGACACGCGCTTTGCAGATTTTAAAGCACATGCAGACACTTTCAAGCTCTTTGCAGATCCTTTCTCAGCTGATGTTGACACTGTGCCATGTGAAATGCAAATGGAACTAATAGATCTGCAGTGTAATGTTGAACTAAAAAGTAAGTTCAGGGAGGCACAAGGAAATGTGGAGTTGATAGGACAGTTACTGAGAGAAATGTGCAAATCCTTCCCAAAGCTGTGCAAATTGTTCAGTCGTGTTTTGTGTCTTTTTGGAAGTACATATGTATGTGAGAAACTTTTTTCAGTTATGAACTATAATAAGTCTAAATACAGAACTAGATTAAGTGATGCCCACCTTCAGGCTGTCCTCAGGGTTTCAACTGTGACCTCTATCAACCCCAATATAACCAGCTTATGTGAGCAGAAACGCAAGCAGGTGTCTGGCAAGAAATAAGCAATCAATAGTCTTACATATATTGTATTACGTTTGTTTCAAAATTTGAATAATGAGCACTTTTGTATGTTTTCTGGTGCTAAGTTACATAAGTTCTAAGTGCAAACTGTTCTAAGTATGACACACTAGTACAATTACTGTACATGGTGCATGACAGTACTTGATGTGGCCCCAGGCCGATTTGAGTTTGAGACCCCTGCTGTAAATGCTCATAAAGTATTTACATTGGTAAATGATTAAAATATGATTAATGTATTTTGGAACTCCTGTACTTACAATAGTTCACATTTTGTTTTGTATTAAACACCTATTGGAGAAAAAGTGGCATGGAAAACTGATTATATTTATATTATTTCATATATTCTGAATTGTACAAAAAACTGTCTATAAATCTATTTGCTCAGTGCTTTTCTAGGAAGCGTATCTGTATTTTGTCAACTTGTTTTTTTCCACACCACAGCAACTCAATTTGCTTTTCAACAATAAGAATTTCCATTTGAAAGAGAAACATCTTGTCCTGTGACTCAATGTTCAAATTACATACTTTAAGGGAAAACCCAGTCCCAGGCATACTTCCTGGTTTGCTTCACAAACAGGTAGGTGCATTTTTCTGTCATCAGTTTATTATTCTGTCACATTATCGCTTCAAATCTGTGCACCAATAAATCACAACATCCCACAGCAAACATGGACACAATCTTGGCGTCAGTGCCCATCTTAACTGGCACAATTGGTTATCTTTTGTTTTCTTTGCTTTCGATCACAGGAGTCATTTAGATCATACACAACTGATACGAGGTTACTCACAATGTTCCATCACAGCAAATTACATTTGGCTGAATATAAATATATTGTTTACTGTTTAACAAAATCGAAATAAATCACACATATTTAACCATATATTGAGGTTTCACTGAACCATAAAAAGTTTCAGACTCAGCTCCCAGGCAAAAAGCATTAAATGGTGGTAGTGATAGGTGAATTGTAAAACATAGTTTTATTTTTAACATTTATTGTAAACATTGCCACACGCAGCCAAATTAATATTAACTAAGTATTGGTGGATGTCATTATGTTTTGAGAAGCAGACAAAGGAGTTTATAAAACTTATGAAAACAGAATGAAGCTAGAACAACATACTGGTTTAAATTACAGTACATAAAACCGAAAATAAATGTGGGAAATGTGACCAATGTAATCAAAACGAAAATACAGACCATGTTTTAATACATTTTATTCAAAATTTAACAAAAAAAGACAAAAAGAAAGAAAAAGAACAATCAAAAATAAAGCCTAAAACCCTAGAAAATAAATTAATTTCATTCATTCAATTCGGGATCCAAACTACTGATCCAGCTGGTGGCCCTAATGCACCATAAAGCAAAATAAGAGGCCGCTTGACCGTCCCGTTTACCAAGGGGTTTTGCAGCCTTCGGAGGATTCTTCCAAGCCGCAGCCTTAGAACCTGGATTGGGACACAGCGGTATAGACTGGCAGAGGGGAGGAGCTACACATGTTCTAACTACCCCTAAACCCTCCCCTAACTAAACTTATCCTTAACCTTCGATGTTCTGTAGCTCCTCCCCTCTGAAATTATGTTTAGCCCCTCCTCTTATACGGTCTGCATTGGGAATTTTGTAATTGTAGGGGGTTCTGGATTTTTTTACTTTAATTTTTTATTTTGTCGTTTTATTTGGATTGTTAAAACAAGATCTTATTTCATCGATGATACTTTGCGATGTAATTGTTTATTGAAATTCATTCATTCATATTCCAACCCACTTAGTCCCTTTATTGGGGTCACGAGTGTCTTCCGGTGCCTATCTCCAGCGCACATTGGGCGAGAGGCGGGGGTACACCCTGGACAGGGCGCCAGTCCATCGCAGGGCTTTATTGAAATTGTCATGCGAAAGTATCTTAAAAGAGAGCTCTGGGTCATCAGTGAACACAATAACAACTAAAGGCGTAGCATTAGTACTCTCCTTTAACACGACAAAATAAATTAATTTAAATGATTGATGATTTACTTGTTCATACTGGTAGCTCTCTTGGTGCTTGAGCCTCGGTCGAGTCCTCTCAAAGAGCCTCAGGGTAAATTTGGGTGTTAGATATTCAAACACTAGAGGACGCTGTTTGACAATGCTCGGGACAACTGTGTGGCACCCCCACTCCAGCGTTACAGCTGGATGCAGCTCGTGTGACCGCAATAAATGATTCGTTTTAAAATAAACCTTTCAAAATAAACCATTTATGATAAATCGGTCACGGCTCCGGACAGAACCTGTTAGGAAAATAATCACAACTGCTATATCTTTTCCCTGTTCCCCTCTCTATTATTTTCCTTTCTTATGCTTCAGATTTCTTC
>SRMA01026707.1:449597-549212 GCA_007224835.1 Danionella cerebrum | reverse complement strand
TTAGCACACTCTTTTGTCCAAAGCGACTTACATTTGAAAGCAATGAACGCATTTTTGTCAGGTCTTGCTTTCCCTGGTATTTGAACCCACAAACATTGTGTGGTTAGCCCAATGCCTATCAACTGAGCCACAAGAAAAGATAGTAAATGTGCAAAATTCATGATGCAGAATGAAATGTTTGGTTTTGGGAGAAGCAGCTTGTGACCCATTGTCTTTGGATCCAGGAGGAGTGGAGTCAGTTAATGCATGTGTATGAACGTGACGTAAACGTGATTGATAATTAGTTATTCACACAAGTGATTAAAGAAGTCAATGTTACAGTGAAGTAAATGTGACTTAATGGTAAATGATTGACACAATTTTTTGTTCTCTAATTTAGGCAAGCAAATACAGGCGAATATTCGTTCTGAGAGCTGGGGAGTAGTAGTGCTGGTGGTGCTCAAGGAGTTTGATCTTGGGGGTCTCACAGCGGTGCTGAGAAACAGACAGGAACCAGTTTGTCAAAGGTGAGAGATCTGTGACCGCTTTGTAATTATTGTGATGTTTTTGATTTACTATAATCCATGTTCTTAGTGTGATTCCAACTTAGTTTTGAAAGTCTTAAGCTAATTTACTGTAGGCACAGCAGCTTAAAGTTTGGAACATCATGGAAACACTGCACCCAACAATACCGAAAACATGTGTCAGGTTAATTGAATTCTCTAAAATAAGAAGTGAAAATGCCTTGTGACTGACCCGTGACCCCCACCTGATTTTACACAGGTGCTGGTAAAATAATTAGAATATACTGAAAATATTTCTGTAATTTCTAAAAGTCACACCTGTATAATGTTTACACTGACCCCATACTGATGAATTTCAAGTTGATTCATTCATCTTCCTACACGGTTGTTCCCTTTCGGGTTCACAGGGACCAGCTGATGCCTATCTCCAGTGCACTTTGGGTGAGAGGCGGGTACACCCCAGACAGGTGGCCTGTCCATTGCAGGACAACACACAAATTCACACCTAGGCACACATTAATCTAACTGCATGTTATGGACTACTTGCACTGAGCTGCGTGACGCACTTCCGTTCTAAAATAATACAGCTCGCCTACTTCCGGCCTGAGCGCTATTACTGTTTTCTCAATACAAACAAATCGCAATGTGCGCCAAACAAACACACATTAGACATGGCTTGTGCTAAAATTGACGATCTTACGCATGAAGTTGAGGAACTAAGAAAGCAGTTACAGGGGCTACATGATCAGCACAGTTTTGGACTGCAGAGGTTTGCTGGTTCCGACGAGGATATTCGATTTTATACAATACAAGGTAAGTTTGCAACAGCTAAATCTAAGTTACCTAACCTTTCAAAGTAAAACACTTATAAACCAACATGTATGTTTGTGTGAGCAAGCAAATGTACACTTTACTTTTGTAGTAACGTTTTTCAAACAGGTTCCCCAGCTACCGCCACCTGATGTCATTTTGGTGGCTTATCAAGCCTTCCGTTCACACAATAATTCGTGTGTCCAGGTCCAAAGCTGCAGCTAAGAAAAATGAAGAAATTGTACATGCACGGACATCAGTGGTAGGTAGAATTTTATACAAGATAACAACAGCTTAACATGTTAATGTTTCATCTGTTTTTAGTCATATATTGATTGTCCAAACCTGGTCATGGAGCACTGATGTCCTACAGTTTAGTTGCAGCTTATAGTTTGACAAGTAATAGCTTAATTAGCTATTTTCAGCGTTTTATTAGAATTGGAGGTAAAATATGTAGTACATTGGCCCTCCAGTACGGATTCAGGTTAATTAAATTTAGAAGACATCCAAAAATAAGCAGTGTAATGCAGTGATTCTAACCTGTCTTTACCCTTTCAGAGACAGCAGCTGCAGCCAATCGATGAGTTTTTCCTTTTCCTCATCTATCTATCTGTCTGTGGGTTTGAAGGAGAGAGACCTGGGACACCGTTTCCATGTACACCCCTCCACAGTGAGCAGGATCATTTCAACATGGACAAATTACCTCTATTGCCTGCTGGGATCAGTATGTGTGTGGCTGTCACCAGCTGAAATCAAGGCAAACCTCCCTGAAGAGTTTAGTGAATTTCCAGACACACAAGTTATACTTGATTGCACTGAACTCCGATGTCAAACACCATCTTCACCACTGCTCCAGAGTGAAATGTACTCAAACTACAAATCTCACTGCACAATGAAATGCCTTATTGGGATAGCACCACATGGTGCTGTCACATTTGTTTCTCAGCTTTATGCTGGATCAATGAGTGACAAGGAGATTTTTAAACAATCTGGAATTGCAAAACACCTTACAGAAAACATGGCAGTTATGGTAAACAAAGGCTTTCTGATCAGTGACTGTGTTAAATGCAAAGTGTACTGTCCACCATTTTTATCTAAGGCAAAGCAGATGCCAGCACATCAGGTAAAAGAAACCCAGGCCATTGCACGACTGAGAGTACACGTGGAACGTGCCATCAGAAGAATTAAACAAAATAAACTGTTTGATAGTGTCATCACTCTGTTCATACTGTCAATATCAGTCAGCTCTTTACAGTTGCATGCCTGCTGTCAAATTATCAAAACAAGGCATTAGTTAAGACATGGATCAAATAAAATGATCAACAATAGTTGTAAATGATTGTTTTATTTATGTACATTAATAAAATTGTACACAAGTTGGTTGTTTATTTTATTCATTTACATGCAGACTTTTACTTGTAACAACATAAAAAACGTAAAACTTTATGCTCAAAAATGAATTTAGTAAAACTGATTCACTGCCTTTTTTAAGCAGAATTAATGTTTCATTGATCGTTTCCATTGCTATAACCGGAAATAACTGAGCTGTACTACGTGGAACGCGGAAGTAGTTGTGCAAGTAGTCCATTGTAGGGGGTTCTGGATTTTTTTACTTTATTTTTTTATTTTGTTTTATTTGGATTGTTAAAACAAGATCTTATTTCATCGATGATACTTTGCGATGTAATTGTTTATTGAAATTCATTCATTCATATTCCAACCCACTTAGTCCCTTTATTGGGGTCACGAGTGTCTTCCGGTGCCTATCTCCAGCGCACATTGGGCGAGAGGCGGGGGTACACCCTGGACAGGGCGCCAGTCCATCGCAGGGCTTTATTGAAATTGTCATGCGAAAGTATCTTAAAAGAGAGCTCTGGGTCATCAGTGAACACAATAACAACTAAAGGCGTAGCATCAGTACTCTCCTTTAACACGACAAAATAAATTAATTTAAATGATTGATGATTTACTTGTTCATACTGGTAGCTCTCTTGGTGCTTGAGCCTCGGTCGAGTCCTCTCAAAGAGCCTCAGGGTAAATTTGGGTGTTAGATATTCAAACACTAGAGGACGCTGTTTGACAACGCTCGGGACAACTGTGTGGCACCCCCACTCCAGCGTTACAGCTGGATGCAGCTCGTGTGACCGCAATAAATGATTCGTTTTAAAATAAACCTTTCAAAATAAACCATTTATGATAAATCGGTCACGGCTCCGGACAGAACCTGTTTAGAAAATAATCACAACTGCTATATCTTTTCCCTGTTCCCCTCTCTATTATTTTCCTTTCTTATGCTTCAGATTTCTTCTGTTTTAAACGTGCCATTTCATACTTATATAATTATATATATCATTTTTTGTATGTTGTGTCATAAAATGTTACGTATTGCATTTTGCTCCACACTTGAAGAAAAAAATGCAAAAAAATATATATAATATATTGTGTATTTTCACCCACAATAATTGTTCTATTATTAAATGAATCAACCAATCCGAGTTTTTTTGTCGAAAGTCCACGTAGCGCAATCTTTGAGCACGATGAGATGAAAGAGACACCTCATGAATATTAATTAGGAAACGTCAGGGTGCGCCACTCTACGCCTTCACGCTTGCATCTACTTAACTGCTGCACGTCTGAGTTTTGAGACGTTATGTAGTGATTTGGTGGGCGGTGCGCTTTGTTACAAAACAAGCGGACTTTAATACGGTCCGAGGGGGTATTTAACACAGTGTTTGTCGGCAGTAGTTGTAGACTGTAGGAAATATATCCCGCGATGGGGACCGCGATAGGATTTGCGGTGAGAAAACTTTGGGTTTACATGTCAGCTGTGCTCATGGTGTGTCTTGCAATCTTGCAGATGTCCCTGTTGAAACTCCTGTCGTTCTTCTCTCCTGGTCTGATGCGGAAAATCCATCTGAGAATGGGAGAGCGATCAACGATGACGCAAAATCCCAAATTCAAGTACGAAGACTGGGGCCCGACGTTCTTCTCCTGGGCGTTCATTAAAGCCGTACTGGGTGTGAACTGGTGCTCGCTGGGCATCGAGGCGTTTGAGGGACACGCGGCACCAGACACCGCTTTGTTTACCATTAACGGAGAGAAAACCAGCGTTCATCGTTTTCTTAAAGGTACAGGAAAGGAAACAGGGAGGTTGGGTGTGGCAACAATTTTGTTGGGGGCGTGGCGTCATTATTAGAGGAGGGCCTGAAGTTAAAGAGGCCCTCCCCCTGAAGGGTCGTGATGGTATGATCAATATTAGGGTGGAAACAAAGGATTTCGTCCCAACTCACCGAGATTGTTACATTCCTTCCCAAAGACTGAATATTTACAAGAGAACGCAAATATATTTGTGAGGGGACGGGCATGCTATCTTTGCAAGGGAATGCAGTTAGTGTTTAAAAATGTATATTTTTTTGTCCCTTAGGGGTTCTATACAGTAGTAACAAACCATAGACTGTAAATAAAGATGGACAATGTGACACCGCCTCTTCCTAATTGGGCTACTATGAAGCCACAGCGGAGCTTTTCTGGAAGCCGCCATTGAGTAGCACACATGCGCCCACGCAACATCCTGTTGAGGACGGAACCATTATGATTTCAGAGCTTCGCCTTGTGTCGGGCTCACAAAACTTATTTTGTGATTATAAACATAAATTTGAGAAAGACTTCTCTGAATTCTCATTCTCAGCGTAAATTATCTTTCTCATGACATGATAACAATGTTAAGTCAGCTCTGTTCTGTGTAGCTGTCAATCATAGCTGTCAATCACATCGTCCGGCCTAGTTTTTTTTTAGAGAAAATTGAGCCATTGTAAACCACACGAAAATAAAACAAAAAAAAAAACCTTTAACTTGGTTCACCGTATAGATAACTTTCAAAAATCATTAAAACTGTGTGAATAACGTAATTTCTGAGGAAATAATTTCTAAAGTTCCGCGACTTGCATTGGCCAGAAATCGTCAGCACCATGGGGATCGTCGGTGTTTGGCTTCACTCTGCCGACCATGTGAAACACACTTCTAACAAACCTTAGAAAAAGGCCCCAGACAATTCTTAACTTGAGTGAACACAAAAGATTTAAAAGATTTAAATTAGTTGTGAATTTAGAATAATACTGGTGCCTATAACTAATAAAAAGGCCGTCTCAATGAATAGTTGATTTTGTTTTTTTTTACAGGTAACCGTCCACTGGTTCTGAGTTTTGGAAGCTGTACTTGACCCCCATTCCTTTTCAAACTTGACGAGTTCAACCAGCTTGTCAAGGACTTCAGTGATGTTGCGGATTTCCTCATTGTCTACCTTGCTGAGGCTCATGCTACTGGTACATAAGCCCCATCATATTAAAAAGTTCCCCTGCAAAGACTGATTATAAAACAAATGTTTCATTTAGAGATCTGTAAGTCATTAAGTGTGTTGTTTTTTTAAGATGCATGGGCCTTTGCAAACAACGTGGACATCAGTGTGCACAAAACTTTGGAAGAGAGGCTGTCTGCAGCTCGGACCCTGGTTAAAGAAAACCCCCTCTGCACTGTTGTCGTGGACCAGATGAGCAACATCACTGCCAGCAAATACGGAGCTCTGCCTGAACGCCTCTATGTCATCCAGAGTGGCAGAGTTATATATCAGGTACTTATGAGAAGAACAGAAACAGGAAATACGTTCGTAACCGCTCTCTTGAGAGTGTAGCTGTGGGAACGTTGCTGTCATGGCCAGTAGCTTTGACGTTATCGCTTCCGTCAGTGTTTGTGTATGTGAAGGTGATTAAATTGTTTATCAATTTACCGATAACTACACTATTAAATACCAAAGTTTTGTTCAAATAAATACACCACTTGTCAAATTTTTCTAGCAGGGTCAGATGTAGCTTTCTCACGTCTGTCTATCTCTTGTAATCCTCGACTCGCTCAAATAGTGTTGAGATCTTAGGGGGCCATCTCATTGTTTCCTGTATTTTTGCTTGTCTTTACACTAAAAGCAGTTCTTAATCTGTTTTTTTTTTTTTTTTTTTTGTAGGAGTCATTCAGTTAATTTTCATTCTGACCACTAGGGGCAGTTGTGCACCTTATAAAGACTTGCTCTTTCAGAGAGGCAGCAAACTGTTTTGACTGCATGTTGAGTTTATTTCTGTTTATTTGAAATTGTTTAGTTTGTTTAACTTTTGTTTTGATAAAACATTAATTGGAATGTTAATTTATTTTGTAGCGTACACTAAACTTAATTTAAATTTTATACGTTTGGTGGTATGGACTCTTCGCGTGTGCTAAACAAGCTTAAACGTACTAACCAAAGCAGCTTAATGGGTTGCTGCTATAGATTTAGCTGCATGTTTGGGCTCCTGCAGAATAATTTTAATGTCTATGTTCCTTAATGTTCCTGGTATCTTTGTGCTGTTTCCAAGGACAGGATGTCCGCTTTGAAACCTTTGTTTGGGAGAGACCTTGTTGCAGCAAAACTACCTTGTGTCTTGTTGCTGTGCTTGTTCTTGTCATAACTAGAAACTATCTTTCTCAACTGCACATTGGTAGCAGAATTCAGCTGTATTTACCCATTTTAAGTCTCATTCTGAGCTGTTTCAGTTAATGACTAGGTTGTGTGATTCTAACTTGCCGTATAACTGTGTACGTGGTAACTCTAAGCGGGGACTTTAACCCATCTTTTATTTTTCCCATTAGGGTGGTGTAGGGCCTTGGGGATACAAACCCGAAGAGGTGAAGAAGGTTCTGGAAAAAGTTAAATAATCCAGGAAAAGGAAAATCTGTTATTGTTGACGCTTTTCTGAAAACATTTGTTTGTTTATGATGGATACAGATTAATCCAGTGATGGTCTCTGTAACCTGATGTTTCAAACAAAGGGAGGATGTAAAACGTAAATACTGGATGATGAAAAATATGAAATCAAGGTTCTCAAGTCTCACACATTCGATTTCTCACTCGCAAAAGTTTTAAAAAGTTCTCAAATATCTTGTGTTGATATCATTTTGAGTTGCGATCCAAACTTGAGAACCCTGTTAAAGGCTGAGTGGGCGGATTTGGCAACCAAATCGTGGTTAGATGTGCTTTTTAGTGTTGAAGGGATCGTTAACAGATTGTGGCATTATCTAGCGAACCTTACTTAAAGCATTGAAATTGTATTCCAGCAAATCTAAATCTGTCTGCGTACATTAATCCACAAGTATCGATGGCACAGTAGATACTTTCGTGATAATTTCCTTTGCTACAGTGTCGTTGATATGCATGTGTTGGGATTGGCCAATTTAGGGATTGGAATGTAAACATTGGCTCCCAGAAATCACCTACATTGCCTTTAATGAATATAATCCAAATATTCAGATTTCATGACCAATCATACCAATGTGTTACTTAAACTGTACTTTTAGGATTTTGGTTTTGGACTTGTGACTACAAATGATGTTTACAGGGGAAATATGTAAACTGTAAACTGAGAATTTAGTCATTGTTCTTAATGAGATCCAGATGCACAGATTTTGTTATATATTCAAGCACTAAGCAAATAAAATATACTTTTTATTATAAAGAGCGTCTGTATGGTTTATAATCCAAAGCTTTGCATAGTTTATTAATATTATTTGATAATTGTGAGCTGGGCCTGCAGTGTAAGAAAATTGCCTAAGTTTTAAACATTAAATAGCATCACAAACTAAAATTAGATGAAATATTGTGTAATCCAAATATATAGTAAAGTTTATGACCTCAATACTGTTTATCTCCAGACATAGTTTGTACTTTAACCAAGTCAAACAAGGTGAAACTGAAGGGTCCTCACCTGACCCAAAATATTATGACCTATGACCAACTTTTAGTTTTATAGCGCACAGATTGTATAGGTACAGACCATATACCTAAAACCAGTGATGAAACATGAAAAAGAAAAATGTTTTAAAATCTTGAGCGAAATAAAAACCTTCTTTAATGTCTAAGTTTGCTGGGCTATTCACTGAAGGTAGTAATTAATCCTAGAAATTGGCATTTGAAAACTTCTTAAAAGTTTGCGTTGTCATTTTGAATTGCCCCAATGCACCAACCGATATTTTTTTTTCATCTAGGTTTCCCGAGACAAAGTTATTAGCACTCTTGTGAAATTGTATATTTTCAAAACAATGGTTTAATATAATAACGGTTTTATATATTTTTTTTACTTACTTTAATCTAAAAATAAAACACAAAAGGTTATACCCTAATTATTACTTTGTCTAAAACAAACCACTGTTGTACACTGACTTGGTAATTTAACCTAAGGATTGGTTTCTTATAAAACTACTACAATAATACTCATTTTCATCATAAAGGCAGGAAATTAGTTTGGACTTGAGAGAATTGGCAATGAGGAGCTTTAAGAAAAAGTATCAAGAGACTAACACTAAGGTCACAGTCAGAGAGTAGAAGGTTTGAAAAACTTTGGAAAGAAAACTAGTTTAAAAAATGCCAAAGAACTACATTAGATAATGGCCTAGTCAAGTCTGGAATTGACTCCATGAAGTCAGTCACTAAAGGTCACAGGAATGCACTGCGAGGGTCAAGACCAAGAACGATTCCATTCCTGAAGACTAATCACCTCAAAGCAAGAATGAAGTTGGCTGAAGACAAGTTTTGCCCTTTAGTCAGATCTTGTTGACCATAGAGTTGTTGCCTGTTTCAGAAAAGAAGGGAGAGACAATCATCACTTCAAGAACAACATTCCCAGAGTTAAACATGGTGGTGGAAGTGTGATGCTGTTGGGATGTTCCAGTGCGTGTTCGTGTAATGCTGGGAATGTGGAAAATACTACACATAGATTTTAAAAGGCAACCTCAGATTTGCAAGAACACTTGACACTGTTACTGACCTTGCACAAAGCCCAGATTCAAATTTATCAAAAAAAAAAAAAACATGATCTGGTCCTAGAGATGGCTTAAAGCTAAAGTAGACCACCTATAGGAGATCATTCCAGAAGAATCTCTCCTGGACAGGTAAGATATGGATGAGTTTGGCTAACTTTCGACCTCTCGAGTTGAATAATTTACCACACAACACATCTTCTTTGGAAATGTCTAAAGCTGTGATATTCATAGGGATAGGGAACCTACCTCTGAAAAGCAGGAGATATCCCTCACCACCAAGGCACCAGAAATCAACATCAAGTGACTAGGGACACTTACTTGCACTTGAAACCTAAGCTTCGAGTAACTTCCACAAAAAAAGGTCACTAAAGAAAAGCAGACAGAGAGGCTGGAGACAATTTGGGAACAACTTTATCTTACATCGAAACTGGTTCACAGATTCAAAGTGAATGATTTACATGGAAATCAAATAGTTGGATTTTGGCCCTCTGAAGAGATGCTGCCTTAAAGAAGTCAGAAAACATCAAAAGATTTACAACATTTTCCAAATTTAATATCATTTTGCATTGAACTTTCCCTTTTCTCTTTTAAAGCAAGTAGCTTGAAACTGAAGCTTGGCTGATATTCGGCTTTCCTGCACTTGTGTGGATGATTAAAAACATAGGACTTTAAAAAAAATGTTAAAAGGAGGCGAATAATTTAGTAGTCAATATACAAACAAACCTTTTCACCCCACAGTTAAAAATATAATGCACGAACAAACAAACGCAGTGCAAAACAACTACTAAAATATAAAACAATGACCAAATATCTGTATAAATAGAATAAGTTACCATTCCTATTGTATAATGACGTAGTCTGATGTAGTTTAAATAAAACCGAAAATTCCAAACACATTAAAATCTGTCTTACAAAGCATCATCCAGTCAAGACGATGCCTTTGAACCAATATCGGAGCTAAAACAAGAGGCACATGGCAGGGAAATACATTAATGAGAGGAAAAACATGATAAGGGTAGCTTTAACCATCACAAATTCATCATGACTCGATCGAATGCAACAATCATTGAACTATTTGCAGGGAAATCCAGTCGCCCGCCTACAGAGCTCTGAGCAGATCTCATAGGTAGTATGTTTATCAGAGGATCGACGCGTCATTCAGTCTTTGAGAAAACATTGAGACAGCAGTTATATTTCAGAAATATTCGAAAACATGAAATCAGTGCAGGAAAAAAAAAAGATGAGACCCGTCAATGCAGTTATTCCTTAAAAGCCGCTGCTTTATAACACAAGAAGACAAAAAGGACAGTGTACAAGTAAATACAAGTCTTTCCATGTTCCGAAAAGACTGGACTCCCTCACCATTTTATGCATTTCCAAACCAAAACAGATCATCGAAAGGCAATTAAATACTCACAGAATTCAAGGCCACGTATGAGAGTTCAGTGTCAAAGTCGGAGGAATTTTGTACGTGTAAACCATGCTGAGGGTGAACGACGTGGATGTCGGATTTCGAGTGAACTGTGATTATTCCTCATCAGCACAAAATGTACACACATCCAGCGCTTATGTCAGCAGTAATCATACTTTGCTTCTTACTGAGATGGCCTCAGAAGGGAACATGAAAACAAAATCCAGGAACATTCAGTCACATTTAGACGTCTGATCTCGGAGAAGGGAAAGTGATTGCTAGCCAGGTAACAACAAAAAAAAAATCTTTTGATATTGCATGAGACCACTCATGAGAATGCAGGGCAGTCCCACCCAATTCCATTTCCTGTACATGTGTTCGGTCTGTGTCGTCAATGGCCAACTGTGAGTTTCCGGAATGGAGCAAACTGAATGGCATCAGACGCTCATGGTCATGGAAGGAGAGTACTGCTGAAAAGATAAAATGAAGAAACGGTGAAAATTGGAGACACTTGGATTAGAAACAAGTGCTGAAATGCTGGATGAGACGGAAATTTCTCAATTTTCCCAAGCTGAGATAGAGATGTACCAAACTGGTTGCTTTGGTAAACAGCCTAGTTTCAATGGAGGGGATAGTTACAATATATAATATTCCCAATGTCACTATGAGTAAAATAACCCAAATTGGTTGCTATGGTAAACAGCCGGTTGCAATGGAAGGGTGTCAGTGATGTATTGTAATATCGCCTTTGTCACTATTTGTTTTTTAAACCAACCCCCCATGTCTCATCATATATCAAAGCTGAGATAGAGTTCACAAAACTTGGTTGCTAGGGTAAACAGTTTCGTTGCTAGGGAGCCATCGGTGATGAAAGCGAACATATTCGGTCAATTTCTCTGTTAAAAAAAGAAAAAAAAATGTAGCTGGAACAGTGATTATATAAATCTCGTTGGCAACTTTGTTTTATATTCACGACATCACTATGAGCTCCGTCATTGTTTTGACACTGGCCGTGTGGAAACCTTTTTTTAAGTAGGCTTAGTTGTGGTTTTGGAATATAAATATTTATTTACCTTTTCAACTGGAATTGAACTGATTCAAGATATTGTAAGCAAATGATCATGAAAATGAATCTTACATTCTCGTTCTGGAAGGAGTGAAGATAGCTGCCGCCAACATCTTCATCTCGAGGAGTTCCGGGTGGGTTACTCATACCACTCATGTTGTTGGGGGAATTCTGAGCAAAAGATGTGAAACTTTATTGGTTCTTATACATGATGTTGTATAACATTTTATGCCCAAGATAAAAACACCCTTAAAGGGGATACTCAATCTCCTCCTACACACTTTTGCAATCTATTGAGCCAATCTCAAAATCTGGTGATGGCAATTTTAGCATAGCTCAGCATGCATCCCTGAATCCAGTAGCTTCTTTTTAAATCTTGAGTTGTTTAGAGTTGCATCAAATAGTAATAGCACTTATGTAATACTAGTAATTACATTATGATGTAACATGGTTGCCGTCAATGCCAGGATAAGACACAACCATTGAAAAGGTTGATTTATTATCTTGGGCAGAAATGGAAAAGGAACCTATTTATAAAAAAAAAAAACTCAACAAAATTCCCAAGAATCTCTTTCAGTTCTGTGCTTTGAATGACAATCCAAAGACTTTCAAAAAAACCCAGGCATTGACTAATTCCTGTATAATTTTTACTGGAAGATTTAAAAATAAAAGCATGTAAAGAATATAAAAATGTATACTAACAATCACCTTAGAAAGTCCATCCAGGTCTCCTGAACCTAAATAGGAAGATAAAAAAATTTGTTATGGAAAGAGGAAAATATTGGTAATAAATATAACTGGGCACATGTAAAAAGCAATACCTCCATTCATATGCATTGGGTCCATTCCTGCCATAGCCCCTAGGGGGCCCTCAGAGCCCGGGCCTATGGGAAACTAAAAAAAAAAGCAAAGGAATTTCCATCATTGTATTAGTCCAAGCAATCACTGACTCATTTCTGCAGAAGTATTTCTCCGTCTTACACTGTTGCGACCTCCTCCCGAGTTGATCATGGTATACAGGTTCTCACTGGAGTTATTCGAGTCTGTAAGAGGAAAACACATTTTATAAACAGGAACAACATCGATCAGTGGAAAAACGACATTAACACAAAATGGATACAAGTGCTTTCTGAACTGGTTGCATGGTAAACTAACCTGCTGGACTGGGGACAATACCTGGTGTTCCTGGAGGCCCCCCACCTTGTGGACCCTTGACAATCAACACATTGCAATTTTAGTTTCTTTAAATGCTTTAATTAAAATATTATCCCAGCAAATAAACACTCTTTTACCCCGTATGCTCCAGGAGATGGTGAGGAGTATGGCATCTAAAAAAAAAAGAAAGATGATGTTTATTCAAAGAACTGAATGAATTATCTCCCAAACCAACATACTTTGCAAGAATTGAACACAAAAACAAAAGATCTTTTCAACGGATGAAACTCAAGAGTCTAAATTACTCACATTATTGGCATTTGGATTGGGCCATGGTGGTCTGCCATTTCCAGGCCCCCTGCAAAATACATAAATGTTTCAGTAAATCCAAGACAAGGCTTCATTTTAATAATAATAAAAAAAAAAATAAATCAAACAAAATGTGGAAAATTTCTTTAGATTGTTCACATTGACATAAATCACACTGGATGTTGCTTTCTCTTTTTGGACAGCAAACTAACACAACAATTTCACTCAAAAAGCAAACCTAGACCTAGAATATGTAGTCTACAGTCTCTAGGCCTAGAGAGCAGTCTAGAAACTGGTGCCTTGCTTGAGGGCATCATAGTTGTTTTTAATCAAACCTCCCACCAAAGACACTCACCCCAGTTTCAATTCCCACTAGAGATTGGGATCAAACTAGAGCCCAATCCATCTCTTTATTCATTAGGCCATGGCTTTTCAAAGGAGACACTAAATACCCTTTATTTCATTGTGAAACGTCTGTAATGTTACAACAGTCAATAGTATTATTAAAACAAAAATGAAACCTAATCACTGTAGGGCTCTTAATGAGGCTGCTCTGAACACAGATTTTTCCTAAATCTTCAAATGCTGCATTATCTCAAAAGCTCTTACATGTTCACTCCTGGCATGCCAGGACCCATTGAGTTGTGTGGTGGTCTCATCCCTCCTCCAAAACTCTGGGGACCAGGGCCCATGGGACCCATTCCTCTTGGAACGTTCATCCTCTGCATTGGCCCTTTATAAGGAGATACACCAAACCAGTTTGAACCAACCTTCTGCTTCAGATTATATCTGAAATCACATTAATCACTCACCCTGAAGTCTGGGATCCATGTTTGGGAGCATTGGCTGGGCAGCTGGGACTCCACCTGGTGGCTAAAAAAGAAAAAAAAAATACCAAGAACTTTAGTGTTTTATTCACACAATCCAAGAACTCCAAGAGTTGTTGAACTCACTTGGTTGCCCATTCTGATGGGCGGTCTTGGGCCCCCACCAAATCGAGGGGACATGAAAGGCTGGAAAACAAACGGAACACTTAGAATTCTGTAACTTTTTTTATTTTCTGTCTCATGAAGCTGCAATGAATGAACGGAAGCCTGGTTTGGAAGGCTGATGTGAGGAAACAACAAAGAGGGCAGAAATGCTGCAATGAAACGGACAGGAGCTGCTACCTGGCCGTGAGGTCCCATCATGCTGTTAGGGGGAGGAGGTGCGTGAGGGGAGGCCTGAGAGCCTGGGGGGCCCTGAGAAAAGCGAAGACACCACAGGAGGACAGCAGGAGCCAAAGACCAAGCCAGTGAAATGTAGCCAGTGATGGAGAGACAGACAGAAGATAAAACAAAAGATTTGTTAAACTAGGAGCTAGAAAGAGAAAAACCCCAGAATGCACAGAGCACAGTAATGACTTGTGAAGCTGAGCTCAACTCACAGTAAAAAGCGAAACAATGTGGACGTGTTCAAACATAATGAATCAGCGGGAGGCAGAAGCAAAAGCAGTTTTTGTGATGAAGACAATTTACAATGCAAAAAAAAAAAAAAAAAGAATAAACCACCAACTGTGAGAGAACACGCGAGTTTCTATCAGCAGACTGTTTCGATAGCATACCAATTGAAATGTACATATGTGACAAATCAGAGGAAGGGACATGAAAGATGCATCTTATCCATCACTCTCTTGTGACATTTCCCAATTCCATAGGGATTCCATAGGATTCTCTCCATTTGAATAAACCAGACAAAGAGTGCCATGAAACAACTTTTTAGGAATTTTAAGACTTTTTATGGCATTACTAGGCATGTTGCACCATCAGAGCTGTGTTGCATGTCTCTAAAGCTTGTCCTCGATCAACTGTTGCCTGCTGTAATCCCCTGTGAGTGACTGTTGTGAGGGGCAGAGAGAGCCTGCAGCTTGTTGCTTTTCCAAGGCACAGCAGTCGCATTTTAACAACAGTAACTACTCAAATTTTTTTCTTTACATTATCAATGTTTTGAAAAAATTGGGAAAATGGCAATGTCACCATACAGCAAACAGCATCCTCTGCCACTTTTCTAAATGGGACAAAGTGATCAGCCAGTCAGAGGGACATAAAATAGAGACTTTAACAAATTTCAATGAAGGGTCACTGCCATAATAGCAAGCTAATAAAAAAAAAACATTATATAAAAGATTACCGTATTTTTCGGCTCATAAGACGCACTTTTTCTTCCCCAAAACTGAGGGGGAAAAGTTGGTGCGTCTTATCGACCGAATGCAGAGCGCCGCGAAGTCCGGTCACGGCCGTATGAGAGGCGTAAGAGCTCCGGAGCTAGGCCGAAGCCGCGGCCATATTTGTACACCCAGCGCTGCGCGCTGACGTCTTCGCCCATCTCTGCCATAGCGCGGTCGTAACGAAAACGAGAAAAAAAAACTACATTTCCCATAATGCCTTGGCTACGGTAGCCCCAGCGGTGCTTCCGCATCCGTACTCACGAGCGAAACTATTGCCGTTTCACACATTAAACGTAAAAGAGCCCCGGAGCTAGGCCGAAGCCGCGGCCATATTTGTACACCCAGCGCTGCGCGCTGACGTCATCGCCCATCTCTGCCATCGCGCGGTCGTAACGAAAACGAGAAAAAAACTACATTTCCCACAATGCCTTTGGCTACGGTAGCCGCAGCGGTGCTTCCACATCCATACTCACGAGTGGAACTGCTGCCGTGAGCTCTCTCTCTCTCGCTCGCGTGAGGAAAACAAAACGGTCTCAATGACTGAAACTCTCCTTTAATAAACTCAAACTCAAATCATCTCTCAACGGTACATCTCACACATGTACATACGAGATAACAAATGTAAGTAACGTGCTCTGCAATTGGGTAGCGTTCCTAACCAGGTAAGAGCGCATAAGGATCATATCTTAACACCATGCAACCGAATTGTCACTTAAATAAGGTATAAATAATGAGTTATTTAACATTAAGGAGTAGTTACATTTATTTTACATAAAAATAATTATTAATTAATTATTATTTTATGTCTGGGGTTGCCCAGATTCTTTTAAAGGTTTAAAGGGGGGCTCGACTAAAAAAGTTTGAGAACCACTGTATTATTACTAATGGGGGGGCAATCTTACTAGCTATTATTAGTAATGTAGTGACAATGTTACTGGCTATTATTAGTAATGTAGTGACAATGTTACTGGCTTTTATTAGTAAATGTAGTGACAATGTTTCTGGCTATTATTAGTAATGTAGTGACAATGTTACTGGCTATTATTAGTAATGTAGTGACAATGTTACTGGCTATTATTAGTAATGTAGTGACAATGTTACTGGCTATTACGGTATTACTAATGTGGGGGCAATGTTGCACTGGAACAGTGATGGTGATAACGAATGGTGGACTATAGAATGATGAGTGGGGGCAAAGAAAAACATTACAGCCTTTTTTTGTTACTTTTACTGTTTACTGTCTGTTCATGTTACATGTTTGGCTGTTAACTTTTACACAGTTAATATAAAATATTTTACAAAAGTATTTGGTTCAGAATCTTTTTTTTCTAGATCTTCCTCTTATGTGCCGGTGCGTCTTATGAGCCGAAAAATAATGGTAAATACATTAAGCAGCAACATTAACTGCACGAGTTAATCTCAGAGGATAAAAGTTCAATGTTCTCACACTGTTTACAATGTCTTAGTCTTCAGACGTTGTTTACTTAAATGTGAACGTCATTCTAACCAATAGTAAAGCAGCGTACAATTACGTTTGTGACCAATGAGTAGCCCGTTTGATGTCACGTGGCTTTGTTTTCAACAAGCGTGGGCCTGAGTGATCAATGTGGTGTGAATGATCATTAAATATGCAGACGATTGCAACAATGCATCAGCTGGTCCGGACCAAATCAAACGAACTAGAGGTGCAAAAGCTCAATGTGTGCAAAATACAATGTGTACCAGAAGGCTGTAGAAGTGCTTGATAAGCACAGAGACGACCCTCAGCAACCTCATACAGATGGGGAAGTAGGGTTTCTCCAACGGCGCTGGAGATGAAGAACTTCCCCCACTGCCCCCAGCGCTGCCACAACCCTGACGAAACTTGATGTTTGGGGAGAAGAGCTTGATCACCAGCGGACACACTCGCTCCTTCAGCAGGAAACTGAACTCCTGGTGCTGATCAAAAAGAGAGAGAATGTTTAACTAAAAAAAAAAAAAAATCAAATATCAAAAGGAAATTCCAAAAGAGCTTTCCAAAAGAAAATATCATTTCTCAAAATGGAATGTGTGTTTTTGGTCACCACCATCTCTTTGTTTTGTTCAAGAACTAAAGGTTACTCTAGGGGTTTCCAATTGGGTTCTTAGAGTCCCACAGTTACAGGAAAAGCTAAAGCATGCTATCCACCAGTCTTCCAAAAACAATTATTCCATTAATGAAGTGTTGTAAGAAATTAAGCAAATGTCTTAAGACCATAGGGCAGAAGTAGGGCTCTTTTCAGAGTAATTATCTGTCTGTAACTGATTCTTCCTCCTTCTCTCAAAAATCCTCTATTTAAGAAAGTTCTGTTGCTGTGGAAACAGTTCCTAAAAGCAACCAAAGAAATCATCCACTGTAGTATTCTATTTGAGCGGAGGGAGTGCCTAGCCCACTGGGAGCAAATTCTGGAAGACGGTGGAAACACAAAGGCTACAACAAGCTGAGTCATGCCATTACTAAACTTCGGTAAAAGCTGGCGATTGAGTGAGTACCTGCAGGAAGACCTGAGGGAAGTCATTGAGTACTGACTCCAGCAGCTCCAGGCCGAAGGTTCGAGTCATTTCAGTCATTCCTACCAGCCAATAGGGGGCATCAGCGTTCACCAGCTGACACAGATCCTGCGGGAATCATAAATTGAGTATAAAATTGGGTAATATGCAAATTTTCAAAAGTTCTATTGATGTTTCCTCACCAAATACATACTAGAAGATGGATTCAAGAGAAATTCTATATTCATTTTCTGGCCAGATCCTCCAAGAATAACTTTCATATTGGCTTGTAAAAGTGCTGTTTAAAAGTATTTTTTTAATGTTCCCAATGTAACAATAAGTAACATAAACCAACCCAAATGTCTCTATGACTTTCACAAGCTGAGATAAGTAAATGCAAAAGGGTTTCTAAGGTGAACAGTCTGGTTGCTATGGAGGGTTCAGTCACAGAATACAATGTACATTGCCACCATGAATGATATAAATCTGAGTTATGGTTCTAATTGGTTGCTAGGATAAACAGTGTGGTTGCTATGGAGGAATCAGTTATATAAAAAAGTTTATACAGACCAATCCCCATGATTCCATCAATTAACCAAAGTTCATAAAATGTCGTTGCTAAGGGAAAACAGTTGATGACGTCAAAAAAAAGACAAACGTTGTTACTATGATTAACATAAATAAACTTCTATTTTTAAATGATGTTTAATTCTCAGTGTTTCCTTTTCCCGTGCATTTCCAACACATTATAAGTGAATGGTAAATATTTAACCCATTTTAGAAGTGGTTGGTTTTTCTTGCAAAGACTGATGACGTCCACAATTGTGGTCAGTTTGAGGTTTCAGTTAGGTTCTCAGTTTGAGTTACAGTATTACAAAGTTTGACCCCATGTTAAGTCAATGGAACATTTCCCAGAATTTTTCGCAATTTGCTAGTATTTCTTTAGTGGTACCAGTCTGAAAAGATACAGCAACCTGAGTGAAACCAGTTTGATTGTCAAAAATAGCAAAAAGAGATATCCAGGAAATGCAAATGTAGAAGAAATTCTCTTTTAAAGATTATATTCTTATAAAATGTTCTTCTGCAAACTTAAAATTTTGCCGTTGTTTGCAGAAACACATTGAACAGTGAGTTACTGAAGACATTTATCATCTGTCAAAACAGCACCTCAGAATTCTTCTTCCAGTTTAACATTTTTTAATGTTCGGGCCATTTTTGACAGTATGGAGACAGGAAGAAAAGTGGGTAGAGAGAGGAGAAGGTTGGGAAATGACGACAGGTTCGGGATTTGGGGAGGAGGAAACGAAGCATTTTGAAAAGACTGAATATAAGAGGTTATTCAAACAATCTGTTTCTGACAAATATTACATTCTCACATTTCTAAAGGCTGCTAGTGCTGGTCTAGAGGAGCATCACATTTGTATTAACATGCTTTCTAATATAATTAATGATCCATTATTTAAATAGCATTTCATTTTTGAACTAACTGATCTTGCCGCACTTTATACATTACAGGATTAATAATGTGCAGTGGAAGAGCATGTAACCTGGAAGAGCATGTATGCATCTTTAGCGCAGGGTCTCAGGGTGGTGACACATCGCCGGTTACTGTTTCCCTGAACCAAAGGAGCTTCCTCCACCACACCTGAGAACATACAAACAAATTGAACATAGGAGATGATAAACCTAGATTCAAACAATACCTTTAATGTCTCTACTGATCCATGTGGGATTGTTTATATTAAAGTGCGCATACGTGCATTATCGATGGAAACCAATCCTTTAAGCGAGTTGAATCAATGAAAGATTGATGTAAAGTTGTTTCAGTTTCATTGTCCAAAATCTGTTTGTGTACATAATGGTAGATTGACCTAGATTGATTATAAAACCTCCTCACCTTTGAATCTCTGCTCTTCAGCCACCATTCGTTCAAACACCACAGTCACCACCTGACGCACGGTCGCCGCTGCAGTGTTGTTTGTGATGTTGTCTTTGGTGAAGTGAAGTCGGAAACACAGCACGATGGCCTGAGTAAAAAACACAAACAGCATTCTTAAAAATCGAGAAAAACATCTCGACTGCTGTATCTATGGATTTTACATTAGAACGTCTACAAGTAGTGAATTTCATTCTTTTAATTGCAGTTAAATGACACGCTGATCACTGTATCTCAAAAACGACGAGGCCTAGGAAGCTGAAATTTCATCTAGTGGTTATCTCCATGTTTTGACTATGGCTGACCTTGCGTGGTTCCCTTTGGAATAAGAAATGTGGCACAGAATGTAAACAATAGGGTTACCGACTTCATGTTTGAAAAAAAATTTAGCAGGAAGTGATGCATCTTTGTCTCTTTTATTCATTTTTTCTCATGAGTCTGACCTCTGTTATGCTATGAGAAGATGCTGTGTATTTACCATTACAGACGCCTAACTGTTGGCACGTCCTGTGAAGTTGCAAATTGCAACACCGCACAGTATTTTGGTGGTCAGAATCGCAAATGTTTGTTTTTGTGAAGGTGCTGAGGCGATGCATGGGAGCTCTATGGTCACCAATTTCAACACCTGCCAGCCAATCAGAATCTAGTATTCACATAGACTGGGCCATACGAAAAAATACCATAAATATCAGGAAATGAACAGCATCTGGTGGTTCCATCTCAGAGCGACAGAAAATCTCTCACCAGAACCTTCTCATTCACAGTTCCTGGCTGGTGGAATTCTCTTGCTGTCCAAATCCGGAAAGCTGAGTCTCTTTCAACCTTTAAAAAGCAACTGAAAACTCTACTCTTTCAAGAGCACTTACTAATAATAAAAAAAGTCTTCTATGTGTATGCCTCATGATTAATCCAACCTTGTAACAAACTGCTTATGTTTAGTCCCGAACTGTAAGTCACTTTGGATAAAAGAATCTGCTACCTACAAAAATGTAAATGTAGTGTATCTCAGTGTCTTAGTAATGGTGTGGAGGCACATAAGAACAAGACGTGTAAAAGGAAAAGACCACATTCTAGTACAAATAATCAATTCACTCCCGCAATGGAAGCAAGCCATCGAACTTTCACCAACCAATCATTGAAGCTAATCAAGCTCATCTCCCAATCAGAAAGCAGGACTTACTTTGGCAAGTGCCTCGTCGTGAACAGTGGTGTTGGTGGTCAGGAGCACCAAGACGGTTTGAAGCAGCTTCAGCTCCTCCAAACCGAACTCCATCAGCTGCCACAGCATGTGTATGATGTTTCCCGCCGCCGCCTGACACAAACAGGAAGTGTGAGTCAGTGCGCGTTAGGCACTCCCTTCTACACTCTACATTCAGCTATTGCGTTTTAAGAATTTTTTAAGAATTTGAACGTCATTAGCATTTTAAATTTGGAGTTTTGGAGTGAGTTGTTGTGTGTTTCCTCACCTCAGACACCACCTCGTGTGACATCAGCCGCTGGATGGCAGCGAGACTCAGTTGGGTGATTTTGGGTTCTTTGGTTCCACAGCCCATCAGGAATGGCTGCACCATCTCTGAGCTGTTCTCTTTTAGCGCTGCGAGGAAAAAAATGTCCACAGCAGTCAGTCAATCCCATTAGGAGGAACCATCCGCTCCACCGAAAAGCCTGCCTCTCTGTTCTCGAAATTCCTCCACAAAGGAGATCATAAAGAAGAAAAATGACTCCCAACAAATTATTAACAAAATCAAAATAGCCGTTTATTGTCAAACAATTGCATTTATTATTTTTAAATCATCATTGAATCACTATAAATGCAAATTAAAGAAGCTTACATTTCTTCAAAAACCATTGCAACCCTTGATTCAATTTCAGGAAGGGATGCCAGATATTTGTCAGAAATCTACCGTACGTTTTTATCTGGAAGAGCCTGAAGGATATGTTTAACTCCTGTGGTATGGTGCAGTATGCTGATATTAAGATGGAGAACGGGAAGTCCAAGGGCTGTGGTGTTGTGCGCTTCGATAATCTCGAGACTGCCGAGCGAGAGTGTCACACCATGAACGAATCAACAGAAATGCATAATCTCCTGATTGCCTTCACACCTCCTGATGATGCTTTCCCGCTCCATGTTTGTATTTGAGCCGGATGGTACGGTTTTAGGTTGTGCTGTAAGTTTTTTTTTCCCCTCAATTTTTACTCCGAGGCTCTCTGCAGTTTTTAAAGCTTTGCTAATAAATAATAAGTGGAAAAAAAAGAAAAGAAAACCCTTGCAACGTCACGTTTTTGAAAAACGATGCAACAAAGCCAAACAATATATTCCAGATTTTCACGAAAGCCCCGCCCACTACAGACACATCAGTATGACATCATCTCACCTGCCAGGATGTCTGTGTTTCTTGCAGAGATGGTTTTGATCTTGACGATGCCAGATTCTGCAGCCTGGAGACAGAAGACTAATGTCAGAGCCAGAAAGCAAAAATGTATTCAAAATAAATAACATTTGTGCTGTTACTACTTTAAAGTCAACAAAAAATATTAAAGTCTACTTCCTTCTCGAAGCACAAGCTAAAAACACGCCAAATCCCAATCTGAATGCCAACCGCCAAAATTCAACATGAGAATGGGAGCGTTGCGAATCGTAGTGTGGCTAAAAGAGCTTGTACTGCACATATCATAAACTGTAATTCCTCACTTAGCCACTAGAGGAGGTGGTAAATGCCAATAGAGCCCCCTTGTTAAAGTACCCAACGTTAATGCGAAACAAAACAAAAAAACACATTTACAGCTTGTTTTATATTCAGCTAATATTGTGATGATAATGTGGAGGGGAGGGGGGGGTCCTTTTTTTATAATTAATAATTTGTTGCATTTCTGCTCGGGTACAATTTAAATAATTCCAGCACATTTTTGCCACTAAGATCAAATACAAATCCAATCAAGCAGCTTTTTGAGGTATTTCTTTTGGTAAAACTGTGCATATTTTACATATATTTTTAAGTCTAAAATTTTCAATTGAAATCCCTGGGAGAGAGAAGCTGAATCCATATAAACAACCCGTTTATTAAATAATTTTCGAGTAGAGTCACTCTCTTGCTTAAGCAATGCAACCGTGGGGAGGTGGGTGTTTAAATACACAGATTTTCTCTGCGAGTCAACTCTCGCACATTTTCCACCAGTCTTCACTGCATTAAAACTATTAGAGCACAAAGGTTCAAGTTCACAAAACTATAAATCGATGTCGTAGGGTAACCAGAGGTGGAGCTATACAGAGCTTTTTAAAAGCTGGTTTAGATATTTCAACTTTTATTAGACATGTTAATCCAGAATAAACTTCACATTGTGATCATCACTGCAATATAGATCTATATGAAGTTGTTTTGTACCAGTGTTCCTTTGTAGTTGTGTGTTAAAATGCTCTGAAATGGGCAGACGTTTATAAGAGGAAGTTGCACATCTAATTCTGTTGGTGATATTGTTCAAAAGAGCTTCAGGTCGCATCTCAAAGGATTTCTACGTTATTTCCTTTAGTCAATTTTTCCAAGAAATTACATTTATAAAGGCGATCCAGCTGCAAAACACCCAGTTAGATTAGCAATTCAGCTTAATTGTTAAATACAACAATTATTTCAGCTTAAATGGGGAATTTCTAGAATAATAATGAAGGGTATGGCCAGTGTCCTCAAACAACTACATCCATTTGTCCAAGTATGGGCTAGAAGGCATTAGCTCAGCACCAGTTGTCCTTGTTTGCTCCAGTGTTCTTCTGCTGTTTAGGACAAAAGAGTCACTGTGTGTTTCAAATACACTCACACAGTCTAAAATTTCCCAATGAAATCCCTGGGAATCCATATAAACAAACCATTGCTCGAGTGAAGTCACTCCTCTACCAGGACATTGCGACGGTGGGGGATGTGAGTGTTCAAATACACAGATTATCTTAGTTTGAGAGTCAACTCTCATACATTTTCCATCAGTTTTCACCACATTAAAATGAGGACAAGCATTTAAAGGTCACAAAATCGCAAGTCAATGTCGAAGAGTCACCAGAGGTGGAGCTGTTGCGCTTACATTAAGACGCAAACCAAAGCTTCATATCTGCTCTAATGACGGATTTCATTAAGTCATCAATTTCAGACTTGGTCACTATTTGTAAAGTTTTTGAGAAAAGAATTGTATCGGACTGACTTAAGGTGCGATTACGCTTCCCCTTCAAGCCTTCCCAATAACCTACACTGGAGACGTGGGAAAGCCAGAACCCCACTGCCGTAGCTTGACATGCACCTACCAAAAAAATGTCAACTTTACGGACATTATCGAATACCGTAGGCTCTGTGATTGGTCAATTTAGCAGTTGAGTGTTTCTGGTGTTGTATCACGGGAGTTGCATATCAGTTTGTCTACTCCACAAACACGAGAAAGAAGAAAAGGAAAAAAAAAGAACACAACAAACATTGTTCAAAATGACATTTACATTGTTTACTGCCACAAAACGAAACGTGAGCGAAGATGACAAGGAACATAACCGCCCTCTAGCGTGTATGAGGTGCTACTACAGGCTGGTTACACACAAAGGAAATAAATAAGAAGAATAAAAAAAAATAAACATTTAACACGATAAAAAGGTGACTGAAATTGAGACACAAACGAAGGAACAAAACAACAAAAACAGTAGTGCAACTGAGGAGCTCCACACTGAGACGCCATCTTGGAATGAAACCCAGCTTTAGCTTTTAAATGTAAAAAAAGGTACCATTTAAGGGTACACAATGCAATGGAAACACCCCCAAAAGTAAAGCAAGTCTAGCTGTGCAATAACAAAACTGGTTATTGGAAAAGTGGCGTTAGAGATAGGGTGTGAAGCTCCAAAGAGTTGGGAGCCGCAATACTCAACACAATTCCAGTTTCACTGTCCAAACTACGCTTATTGAAATGCATAGATACTCACCGACTCCCTGTTCACCCACGACTGCATGCCGGTGTATGGATCTAACACCATCGTTAAGTTTGCAGATGATATATTTTTACTGCATTTCGTTGCCCTGTACTTGTGTAATGACAATAAAGTTGAATCTAATCTAATCTAATCTAATATATTAGAAAAACACCCTGACCTGCACCTTGGCAGCTAATACACTGAATACAGCTAATACATGTGACAGCCTTACACCCATAATACATCAACTAATACATTCACCACTCAAGTATAAGACTGCTTGTAATCAAAATTAACATTATACTTGATTAATATACCTCTTTGACAGGCGGGAATTTCTTCTTGCTCTCCATGGACAGAGAGCGAAGGTCCGCCTGCATGTTCTCCAGCAGCTTCTTCACCCCTTCGGGGCTGCTGGTCGACATTTTAACACTCATTTAATCACAACTTCGGGTTGCAAACGTCCAAACGATCAATTCAAGTGTTGACAAATATCAAACCATAGCTAATAACTCGTTTATTATCGATAAGCAGTGTTTGAGCTCCGACACAGGCTAACGACAAAACCAGGGCGTCTTACACATCAATAAAGACACCTTCTAATTTCAAATAAGGTCGTATTCTAGCATATTAGGGTTGTTTATGTGGTTAATGGGTTATATTCTCGCTTTTCGGGGAGTTTCATGTTTTTTCTTCATTCGTGGATCCCATTATGCCAGTGCGGAAAATGACACGTCTCGCCAGGCGTCACTTCCGTAAACACAGAGCGTATCCGCGGGGAGGGAGGGGCTATGGCGCCCCCGCGCGGCGTGCCGCCATGACACAACTTTATTTTGTACATAATTTCCACATCCAGATGATCATGTCTAAAACGAACGGGATTTTAGACCAAAATAAACACTAAATTCTTGTTAATTTTACTCTAAAGGTAGTGAATTAAACACTGCAATTCCATTGACTGCGGCTTTGATAAGATGCAGCGAAACTGGCCAATCAGAGGAGACTTTATTTTACGTCGGCCAATAAAAGCGCAGTTATAAATGTCATTATGCATATTTCTCCGTTTCATTTATTAAAAAAAAATTATTTAAAACATTTTCTTAAATATTTCTGCACTTTGATTGTTTTTTAGAACGTTTAGTAAGTCATTTTTAACAAGTATTTTCATAATCACCCAGAGGCTTTTAACGTAGAGGTCTGCATCTCATGGTTTCAAAGGTGAGAACATATAATAAGACTATAATATACAGTATTAATATAATTATGGAATTGTTTCAGTAAATAAAATGACCAAATATTCAGCATGAAGTCTAAATGTTTGAAACAAAATATTGTAATTTAATCACATTTGTTATTCAATTGCCAATGCCCAGTATCCAGTTATTATTACCAGGTTCTGCTGTTGCCTATCTGGGTGGGACTGCAAATTCAGTGGGTGGGGCTTATCCCATCTGCAGACATTCTCAATGTTTAAATCAAACATTAAAATGAGCATTCGCTATTACCTTGTACATGTAAATTGTCTTTTATTGTGTTAATATGTGTGAGTATCTCTGCAGGACTGTCTCATACGAGACATTTACACAGCTGTAAAACCCACTTTTTTAACATTATTTACAGAAAATATACACGAACACCTTCAACATTTTCTATATTTGGACAATAAAACTGAAACGGTGTCTGTAATAGGGCAGGCTGTATTAGCAGGTCCTGCTGTACAATCTGTTCAATACAGAAAACTATTGGTATCTAAAGCATCACAGCTTCATGGTTCAAGCTCTACAAAAAAACAAGGGAAAACATCTTATTAAAACATATTGACTTGTGCAATTCATGAGTTAATCAATAAATTGTAGAGAAAAGAATACTAGCTTTTTCAACTTGGAAGAAGTGTTTGTGTTTTACATTTTTTGACATAAAAAAACCCTTTTTAAAAAATACATTTGATCCCTTAGTTAGATGATATCCGTATTAAGATAAACTGCTTTAAAACATTTTACAAGTATAAAATATGGATTCAACAATTTGTTTCCTAGAAATAACATTCCCATATGCACAAACCTGCTTCCCAAACCCTTTATATCACTGAATACTGGCTTTGTAACCCGGAACGCTGACATATTATTTACAGTCCACCAAAAGACCCATACAAACCTTGTACCATAGGATTAGAACAGGCTCTGCTGTATATGACACTCATTCACTGGGAATCTACACAATCAAGCTTCCTTAGAAAGCAGATGAATCAATTGCTTCAACTGTAACAGTCATAAAGATGCTTTTTATCTTCAATTGTGCTTCTTTTGATCTGATTGTGCTTCTTTCTGCAGCTGCTGGCAAAGAGTTCCATCGTGAAATTCAGAGGTTAAGCAATGAAACTGAAACACTGATCAGTATAGTGTTTAATAACTGTTTTTGGACAGTGAAACTGAAACACTGATTTGAACAGTGAAACTGAAACACTGATCAGAATAGTGTTTAGTAAATGTTTTGGACAGTGAAACTGAAACACTGTTCAGTAAAGTGTTTAATAACGTTTTGGACAGTGAAACTGAAACACTGTTCTGTGTAGTGTTTAATAACTGTTCTTGTACAGTGAAACTGAAACACTGCTCTGTGTAGTGTTTAGTAAATGTTTTGGACAGTGAAACTGAAACACTGTTGAGTAAAGTGTTTAATAACGTTTTGGACAGTGAAACTGAAACACTGTTCTGTGTAGTGTTTAATAAATGTTTTTGACAGTGAAACTGAAACACTGTTCAGTGTAGTGTTTAGTAAATGTTTTGGACAGTGAAACTGAAACACTGTTGAGTAAAGTGTTTAATAACGTTTTGGACAGTGAAACTGAAACACTGTTCTGTGTAGTGTTTAATAACTGTTCTTGGACAGTGAAACTGAAACACTGTTCAGTGTAGTGTTTAGTAAATGTTTTGGACAGTGAAACTGAAACACTGTTGAGTAAAGTGTTTAATAACGTTTTGGACAGTGAAACTGAAACACTGTTCAGTGTAGTGTTTAGTAAATGTTTTTGACAGTGAAACTGAAACACTGTTGAGTAAAGTGTTTAATAACGTTTTGGACAGTGAAACTGAAACACTGTTCAGTAAGGTTTAATAACAACTCTAATGAGAATGACCTAAAATGTGTTTCAGTTTTGGTTTTGTCCAACCTCTGTAGTTCACCCAACGCTATAAAATGCATGATAAACAAATAAAAATGAAAAGTACATTTTTTTATGCATCAATGATTATAAGATCCAGATTCCTCTGAGGTGAACACACGAGAATCAAGTTCTTTCTTTACACCTAAGTCTCCAGTCATATACTGTACATATTACTAACAGTGTGTGAAAGCAAATGTGGAATCCCTAGTAAATGCCATTAATGCTCCTAGCCATTAAAATAATAGAAGCAGTATAAGGTATTGGATGAAGCATCCAAAAATGGAACAAGAATTCCACAGCTCCAGTGGAATTGAAGGTGGGTGAAGAAAAAGAGAAGTTTACAGCCTGCTGCAAACTCTATAGTTTGTTTTTTATTAATGTTTTATAGCCAACGTTTAAGTACTGGCATGTTTCATCCTCTAAGCCCCGCCTAGGATTAAATGTTTGACCACGCCCACGCATCAACATTTTTCACCAAAAAAACCATGGGTGAATTTGCAGATATTTATAAAGTTTTATGGTTTAAATAAAATGCCAATGAATCCACATTTCCAGCATTAGCCTTCTGTTTTCACACACTCTGTTTATATGTGCCTGGAAAGAGCAGTGTGCATAGAAGAGTGTTTGTTAGCAGTGTGTCTCTCTCTGGTCCAGGGGGCAGTAGACTCCCCTGCTGGTGGCCAGTGTCTCCTCGTGTGCAGTGAAAGCACCCTGAACCTTTTCCTGTTCTCGCTTGTTTCTTGGAAGATCCGGAGATGGAGAGATGAGCGTCAGGAAACGCTGAGGAGCAAAAACACTCTCATCAAAATACTTGTCTACACAAGATCATTTCAGTCGTTTTGTTCTGTGACCTCAAGCATTTGCAATTCTCCTCCAGTATCTTTTAAAAGTTAACTTTATGAGTAAATGTATGTTTTTTTGTACACAAAGCCTCAAAATTGGCATCAAGTTTCTGTTGTTCATGTGCACTACTGTTAATGGTTAACCCTACCCCACTTGTTATCCGATTATCTTCACCACCTGTTCCTTATCTGCAGATTATTCTGCTTGATCAACCATATTTTGGCGGAGTTAATGGTTAATTCAATAAATATTCTATGTTTTGTCTGTATTATTTAATAAAGACTCTTATCTCAATGTGCATTTGGTATTTTTCTCCACACCTTGAACCCTTAAACTCTATAAGATAGTGGTTTTTATCTGTTTGAGTGTGAGACCTCTCTGAGTGTCCCGCTGGCTGTAGACAGTCTGTAGGTGACCCACAATGGAACACAGAGCATTGATGAGAGGGCGAGCATCCAGCCAAGAGCGTAGCCCCACCAAGGATACACATACTCATTATTGTACTTCAGCGGAGTGTACTTGATCAGAGAGAAGGCAAACGTGCCCTGGAAACAAACAAAGACACATAAACAAACACGTTTTATCTTTATTTAACAGAGTGGCATTATTTGCAACACATAGAAAGTATCTCATTGAAGAAACCGTTTGTAAAATTCTCCTGTATGTTGCCCTCCTAGTGCCCAGTATTGTTGCTTATGTAACATCATGGGCATAAACTAAACTGGGTCTCTTGATGCAACAAGCAAGGGCTATTTTTTCTTTGTTTGCTGGCGGGACTTTTGTTGGAATATGTCGGAATTTAAAGGATGAGATTATATCGATTAGGTAGATTTTTCAAGAAAAAAGCATTTCATGTCTGCATTTTCTTCTTCATTCTCCAGTGAATTGGTTTCGACCCGTGTACTGTTCCCAGATTGGGCAAGTTTAGCAGATTCATGTAGGCCTTCGCTTCAAGCCCTGATTAAGAGAGCAATCAAATAAACAAACTTGTTTATTTGTTTCATCCACTCTCGAGAAAAAGAAATTTTGTCGTCGACGACGAAAACAACATTGCTATGATAAAATCCAGCAAAAAATCCATCCACACTTTCTTCAAATCAGGATTTTTTTTGGTACTTGGTAGTTTTTCAGCCAGCACTGCATCTCAATATTGTCTGCTGGCACATTTTTTGAGAGCGACTTCGGAAATAATTACAGCTAGTCTTTGTTGCAAAAGAATTTTTTTCAATTTTCTTTCAATTTCATTTGAAGACATATTGAGTTAAATATGCTCAATTAAAAAAAAGTCTTTTAAAGAATTGTAATCTACATATTTATACATATATTAAACCGAGGCATGTTCGAGTCCCGAGCTCGTCATCTTTCCCATTACTTCCTGTCACTCTACGTTGTCCTTTTGCTTAATAATAAAGTCTACAGCCAAAAAACACACAATAATCTATCAAAATGTGTTTTTTTCCAACCTAGATTTGATAAATACAGTATAAGGAATTAAAAAAAAATCCAAAATACCAAAACAGTGGTAGCCAATCAGCAGCATAAGGCACAGGGGTGAGTTCACAGCAGTGGTGGGCCGTCAGAGCCTGCAAGGCCTTCATCAAGCCTGATGTTAATTATATTTTATCCATGAATAGGTATTAAATAATTCCAAATGATCTGTCAGCTTCCTTTCCTTGCTAGCACCCTGGCTGCGCTGCTTCGAGACGTGTATTTTCATATTTAAGCATTAAACCAATCACATTTCAGCCACTATTTGTTGCTAGGATAAAAGAAAGGATGTGATTGGTTTAAGAAATAGGGCTTTCACATTCAGTTCTGGGGACCCTGGAAAAACAGTTGCTTCAACCAATAAGATTGTGAGTTGGCGACACCAAGGCCTTCTAGCAGGCCTACGGAAACGTCATTATAACCAGTTAGACATGTATAATTAACCAGAGCTAGCAAACTTCATCTGTACCGAGCTGCACATAGATATTGTTAGATTGTCAAACCACAATGGATGAAGGAGAAGAAGAATTGGATTTGGTTGCAGATTTACTGTCATTTTCAAGACGGACTTTTCCAAAAAGATGGACATCGTTACGCAAGGTCGGGTAACTCCGAAGCTAGCAAGCCTGTCACAACCGGGAAAAGGATTCGTCCGCCACTTTCAGTCCACTAACTACGAGCGGTACTCCAACGGACTAATTGAAATCTTCTTGAGGAAAGAAAGGAGGATGGATTTTGTTTTCAATTTTTGAGTTAGTATTTCCAACTTTTGAAACCAGCGAAGGCCTAGGTGTGAATTGCACGGCCCGCCACTGGCTCACAGCAAACATACGCCCCAATAAATCACTTAAAAGTAAAGATATAATTAATGTGGATGTGGATTACTCACAAAACAAGTTGCTGGAGTTAAGAAGAGCCAACAATATTTGATATAAGGCCCAGGACGGTATCCAATCATGTCCTCGATGTTATCATAAAAGCGATTTGCACCTGAAAACAACAGGAAAATTTAATTCGATACAGTTGAGTTTACAAATTTAAGAAATGGTTACCAACGTAGAGCATTTACAAACGTATTTGGTATAATTAACAGACAATTTGGGGGCGTAGCTCGGATAGAACCTGAACTAGACGTGCATTCAAATCAATCTATGGCTCAAAACCCTCACCATAGATCCAGGCGATGCAGACAGTCTCAAAAATGGCCACAAACAGCAAACACATGCCACTGGCGGCGTAATAGTCAAACAGCTGGAACACGTACATTCCACCCTGAAACACACACAAGCTTGAGATTGTACTTCAAGCTGGAAAACACACAAGAGGGGGTGCACTTGTACCTCTGTGAGCATGATGAGGCCCACGAAGAAGGAAATGAGGGCCACAGCGAGGATCAGCAGCTCCCTGCGGTTCTTACGGCGGAAGAACGTTGGGTACATGTCCACCATGGCTGTCACCAGACTCTCCACACACACAAACTGCATTCAAAAATATACGATTATTTATGAAAACGTAATATTTTGTCTCTGTATAAAACACATGCGTACCTGACTGTCAAGCCCCAACAGGACAATCATGATGAAGAAGAAACAGGCCCATAGAGGAGAGATGGGCATCATGGAGACCGCTCGTGGGTAGGCAATAAATGCTAGCCCAGGACCTGTAACCACCATGTTTCATTTTATGAGGGGCAAATGTTTCTAATCATTTAGGGAGATTTTACATTATCATTCAATACAATTAAAGAAACAATTAATAGGAAACAAAACAGCAAAAACATACAATGAAGAATATTTTTAATTGCTTAAACACATTACATTTGATGTTGCAATGTGCAAGATTTCCCCACTAGAGGTCGCCCTTTCAACAAAAATTGTTGAGATTTATTTTAAAATTATTTATAAATCCCTTGCCCATGGAGAAGCCGCCTAGCTCACCTGATTCGGCTACTTCCGAGATGGGCACGTTCTGCTCATACGACATGAAGCCTAGAATAGAAAAGATAGCGAAACCAGCTACAAAACTGGTTCCACTGTTCAGGAAACAGAGTGCCAGGGAATCCCTGAGGGCACAAAAAGATATGAAGATTCAGAGCAGCTACAAATTAAAGATAAAATCCATATGTTGGAGAAATTTGAGTTAAATTTACTTGTGTAGAGTTTAAATAACATTTAATTTCTGACTAAACATTGTTGAAGGAAAACCAATTTCTGGCCAAATGTCTATGTCAATGGAATGCTGGTTAAATTAATAATTCAATACTAACTTACTACTAACAAATTGTTGAAGTCAAAACTGGGGGTGAAAAAAAAATTGGTTTATTGGGAACATATAAATGTCAGGAAATACAATTTTTGGCAAAATTTCTATGTCCATGAAGACGTGGGGCTCATAGTGGAGTTCAATTCTTTTGAACGCAAGTGTTTAACCATTAGAATAACTTTATTGTATTAAATGCAGCCATTTATTGCTTGTTTTGCCACTCAGTCGCAGTGAAAGGAGCCGAGCGGGAAAGTGATGTAAATGGTATTTTAACACAAAAAGGACACTTCCACCTCAAGTCAGCAGAATAGTAGATGGGTGCTGCCAGAGGTCTTTTAGGAAATGATTATGTTGGCTTGCCACTAAAGAAATTTTGAGAAATTGCTGAGAATGCTGGGAAATCTTCCAGCGACTTAACGTGGGGTCAAATTTTGTAAACTGTCACTAAAATTAAAGAGCCTTCAAACTGATCACACTTGCGGGAGTTATCCATCCGGTAAGGACATACCAAGCACTGTGCAAAAGTATTTCAACCCTAAGCTCCAGAAGGGGTTAAATATTTACCACGGACGTATAATGGCCAATGAAAATAAAGAGAATGCAACAAAAGCCAAGAAAAAAACAGTGATGTCATTTTTTTGACTGACTGTTCCCTAGCAACCAAACTGTTTACCCTAGCAACCACATGTTCTGAACTCTATCTCAGTTTTGGTAAATTATAGAAACATAGGGAGTGGTTTACATATACATTATAACATTTAGCGACAAAAAAAAAACCAAAACGTATTATGTCACTGACCCCTCTTAAGCAACCAGGCAGTTTACCTTAGCAACCAACTTGGCATATCTCTATCTCAGCTTAGGAAAATCATAGAGACATGGGGGTTGGTTTAGTTCACTCATAGTGATACAGGGAACATATAGTATGTCACTGATGCAATAGCCACTAATTAGCCTTATCCCTCGTTCAGCTTAGGAACGTTATTGACAAATGGTTTATGTAACTCACATTGACATTGGATTTTAAATGGCACTTTTACAAGCCTACATCAAACTTTGGCTATTGATATTTATTGATTGGTTATAACCATATGATTTTTTGCCGACATGTGATCCAGCAAGTGTGTTCTGACCTGTAGCAGTTATTGTTGTATTTGTTGTAGCTGCCAAGAGCTGTCAAACACCCCAGGCAGATGGCGTATGAAAAAAAGATTTGTGTGCCAGCATCCATCCACACCTGAACACAGAGTAAACATGCAGTTTGATCAATTGAGTGGATTCATGGTTGATTATTTCTTAAGTAAAATGGCAGATAAACAAACGTCAACATTGGAGGGTGGCTCGGATGCTATTGATTGGTTTTATATGCATGCTTTTCTTAAAATCTCAAAAGAATCAAAAGTTTGCAGCTGTCATTTAACCACAAAATAAGTTGACAAGTTGATTTAGCCCCAGGTACAACGCTTGACAGGACAGGATGAAAGATGAGAGTGGGATACTGAAAGCTCTTGTTTATTTTCTTTTAAACGCGTTAAGACACGATCTGGTCAGACCTAAAATCACAGACGGTAGTTTTGCTCTTACTCTATAAATCCAGGAGCTGAGGCATAAAGTGTGAAAGAGTTACCAACTTTCTAGACTTTCCAGATGAGAAACACTAGGTGCTTTGGACACTAGGTGCATTGCTGTTATGCTCTATAGCGCCACCTTTTGAGGCAGATGTCAATGTTTCTTCTTAGATTTGATGGAATGTTAGCAAAACAGCGATTGGATGGGGAGTGATGAGCGTGTAGAATAATTTCTGCGTAGGTGCAGGAAACCGATTGTATGGCATGCAGTTTTGACATTAAGTCCTAGTCATAGTTAATTTCACATCTACAACTGTAGTCTACTCACAACTGCACTTGAGAAATGAGAGTGTGACCAGTCCAAACATTTATTGTTTATTTAACTAAAGTAGATTAGAGATATTTGCAAACAATTTATGACTAGTCATAATTATCCATTGACTTCAATTGAAAAATATTTCTGTTTTCACTAGTTATACTGTACTTAAAGATATCTCTAATCTCAAACTACATTTATCACTCGTCAGAATATACTGGTCTTATCTTTAAATATATTAATACAGTCAGTTTGATAATGTTAAACAGGCTTGCCATATCTTTAAAGTGTACACAATAAGAAAATACAGAGAAAAAACATGTGTTTAAAGTGTACTGTTTTTTAATTTCATGCTACGTTCTTAACTCATCCTTCCGTTAAAAGCTCACAATTGTCACGTGACCTCTGTTTTAACCCTTGATGATGTTTTTACCATGCCTCTGGGTGGCCAGTTCCTGAAGATCACACGGGTGATTTTTGGGGGTCTTTAAGTGACCCAGATGTGAATGTTGCATCAAAAGCTCAAAGTCACAGGTGGAGAGAAAGAAAGAGGGCAGAAAACAGAGTTTCCCCGCTGTGTGTGTGTCGGAATCAAGCAGCTGTGTAGACAAACCTCCAGACCTCTACAAACACAACGCACATCTGAGCGGAAACTCTACCAAAACACGCTTCAGGATATTATTCAGGGATATTAACACAAAACTGTCCCTGGCATTAACCATAATCTCGCTTTTAGGATGAATAGTAAAAGGCATGGGAATACTGTTTGCAGGGGTTTGTTTGTGTTACCTGAGGGTCGGCCAGCCGTCCAAGGTCTGGGTAGAGGTAGAACATGATTCCACGAGAGGCTCCGGGGAGAGTGACCCCTCGGATGAGAAGAACCACCAGCATCACGTATGGGAAGGTGGCTGTGAAGTAGACCACCTGAAACAATAGCCAAATACAAAATTATTCTTCCTTCCTTCCTTCCTTCCTTCCTTCCTTCCTTCCTTCCTTCCTTCCTTCCTTCCTTCCTTCCTTCCTTCCTTCCTTCCTTCCTTCACTGTAAAATCTTACAACTCTACTCTCAGTGTACTTTTGCTAATACACTTAAAGGCTAATATGTGATTATTTAAATAATTTAAATTTTATTAATTAATTACATAAGTCACAGTTCTGTTTAAACTCATGATACATTGGTTTTCTTTTAAGGTCTTTATTTTAACAACAAAGTAACTGAATCTGTACCTTGCCAGTAGATTTGACTCCTTTCCAGATGCAGAAATAGCAGAGGACCCATGCCAGGAGAAGACAGAGCACCAGATCCCAGTGCAGAGTCCCTATGTGCTCGATTCCAGATGAGATCCTCAGCACACGCCGTCTAAAACAAAACAGGTTTATAAAGACAACCAGTTTGGTATAAACAAAGCGCTATTTGCTAATACTGCTAAGTTTGAGTCTATGTTGTTATAAAACCAAACAAAAAGAAGGCACTTTTATTATTTAGAATGTACCTTGTGTTCAAAGCAAACATGTAAAGTTTCAACTTAATACAAGAAGTCAATTTTACATTTTTATGTCAAACTGTACAGTAATTTGCATGAAGGTTAGCTTTCATAGTTGATTAATATAGACGCTAGTTAGATTGCACAGAACTAATCTGTTCTTGGTCTTACTCTGTAAACATTAATCATTGTATACAACAGTGGTGAAATATGGAGTGCCACAAGGCTCGATCTTAGGCCCAATACTGTTCTCTACTGATATGCTGCAACTGAAATGATATAACTACAAAATCAACATGACTTCACTCTCCTACTTAAGATTAAAAGGCATCTCTTTAAACAAGCTTTTGATTCAAAAGTTTTTGTGAAATCTGTAGACAATTGCATTTTTCCCACAGATAATGGGTCAGTCACCAGCTTATCAGCATCTTCCTCCTCATGAAACTCTTTTCACTGTTTTTAATCGTGTTTTCTAGGTTATGAGCTTGTCAGTGATCTCCATAATAAAGCGGGCCACATGAAGAACAAGAAGAGACTTGCCCAAGGTGACTTGAGTCCCCCTGTTAGGTGAATGCCACACTGTCTACGCCTCATTAGGTGTAGAGGCACGTAACTTCACTGTGTAGCTCCCCATGTGAACAGGAATTGCTAGTGTGGGTTTTTCCTCTGGTAGCTCCGGTTTTCCCACACGTCTAAAATAGGCACCTTAGGCTTATTAAATATACTAAAACTTTTAGGCTTCAGGCTTCCTTCTGTTTAATTATAAGTAATACAAGTTTCTTTATTGAACTAACAATGTTCTCTAAACTTAGCATGTGTAAAATGTTACAGATAGACGCTTGCAAACTCACTCCCAGAACTCAATGACAGGCGATGTGGCATTTTCCAAGTAACTCTGGTCCATGGTATCATTTCTTCTCTGGAATTCGATGCAGGAAGCTGTGGAAAACATTCAATGTAATGTCATTATAAAAAATACATTTAATTACCTCCAAAAAAACTTGCGTTTTTCGATTCAGAGCCTTCTCCTCCAGCCATCTGCTTTGATCTACAGCCACCAAACTTTGTCAGGATATCCAAACCGATCTGACTCAGGTTGCTATATCTTTTCAGACTGGTACCATTAGAGAAATTCTGGGAAATAACTTTGAATGCTGGGAAAATTTCCATTGACTTAACATGGGGTCAAACTTTGTAAAACTGAAACTGAGAACCTTGAAGCAAACAACACTTGTGGTAGTCATTACCATCGACTTGCCATTGAAATAAACGAGCAACGAAAATATCTTCAGGATGGAACATCATAGAGAAATTGGGGTTTGTTTATGCAAAGAGACTCTGGTGAGAGCTTAAATCTGTACCGACTCTAGTTTTGGCCTCTTCTGATTTGGTGTTAAATCCTGATTCTCTCAGTGTTTATCTGATTATGTTGATAAGACATGGGTTCTTTGGAGAGGGTTTTGTGGTGTCACCTGTGTTCCAGGTGTTGTTGCAGGAGGACCAGGGCAGGTTCCAGGAGAAGGAGAAGGAGAGATAAAAGATTCCCCAGGCCAGAACGATAATGTAGTAGAAGTTCAGCAGCGCCACGATGACCTGTGTGGCGTAACCGATTCCTGCAGATGAGACAATGACATCATCGACTGCACCGTCGACATCCTCATCACCTGCTTCTCATATTGCAAATCCTTTGTAATACGTATGAACTGTTATTGTATGTAAATTAATCAACCTCCGCATTAAAACACCAATCACATTATGAAGTTACAATGTACCGTAATTTAAAGCGCAGTTGTCATGTGACTTGGATGATAAATCATTATTGGTGCAGACCTTCAAGGAGTGGGCAGACCTTCCTCCAGCAGGTGATGCCTCCCTCACTCGTGAACTGACCCAGAGAAATCTCCAGAAAGAAGACAGGGATGCCGCAGGTAAAAAGGAAGATAAGGTACGGGATGAAGAACGCCCCTGCAAATGAGAAACAGGGATTATTGTAAAACTTTGAAGAATTTGTTTGTTCTTTGGTTTGTTGGATAGTTATCATGATCAAAGCACCATGACTATGAGCACTGGAAAATGCTAATAAAATAAAATGGAACTTACTAATAAAAATGAAAAGATGCAGGACAAGGATGTCAAAAGAAAAATTCAGAACTACAGCAGTTAACGCATAGAAGTCTCTACACGCACCGGTGCATGTGAATCACAGCGGCTGTTTTGAATAAACTAGGAATGAAGCAACCCACTAATCGTTAAATATCATTTCATATATAATATTTAAATCCAAAAAGGTTTTAGTGTTGATATTTTTGGTTTTAAACGAACATCAAAAGAGTTCCCTTGGAAATAGAAGACCTGTGATATGGCTTGTTTTTCAACGTTCTGGCGCTAAAAAGTGTTTGGAACAGCAAACACTTGTTTCCAAAACAAATTTCCACTTGTGTTTTCAAAACAAATTTCACATTGTTTTGACCTTGTCTTTTTTTTTTAATTCTCCATTTTTTTATGTTTGTAGTAAAAAATGACAAAATTTACTACATTTTCAGGTACAATTTCAAGTTTTTGTGGAATAATTGTTTAATGTAATGAAAACATATTAAAAGAAGCTTGGATTGTACTAAAATAAAATTTTTAAAACCTTTTAAATGTAATTTAATAGAGAAAATCGTAAAACAGTAAAAAAAAAATGCTCAAAAATTTCACAGACTTCTAAGGGGTATTGTTTTTATTCTATGATATAGAGTCTACGGTGCACTGTACATCAAAGTAAAAGTAGGACGTTTTCTCAAGTTCAGTCAATCACGTCTGTTTTTCTCATTTGGGAGTGGCTTTCTATAGGGAAAGTGAGAGAACAAAAGAAATCCATACAAGCACATTTTATGATTTTTTAAAATGATTAATTTATATTGTAATGCATACAACAATTAATTGATGCGACACACAAACTAAAGTTAGACAGATTAATCGTCTGGGATTAATATATCAGCCTTTTTGTTTCCTAAAATAAGCAGCTGTCTTGATTTGGCAGATTATGATACGCACATTTGTGACGTAAAGTGCACAGAATCATATTTTTCCTGCTATATTCCTGCATTTTTATTTGAGCACAGTCATTGGGGTGGTTTAGAAGTGTGTGATTGACTGTTGTACCTAGTTTTGCCCCAGTGATGAAATTTTGCGTTAAAACTACTTCTCATTGTTTATGTTAAAATTTTTTTTTTAATTTTAAAAATGAATTCATTCATTCATTTATTTTCCAACCCGTTTATTCCCTTTTGGGGTGACGGGGGTGTGTTGGTGCACATTGGGCAAGAGGCAGGGGTACACCCTGGACAGGTCTCCAGTCCATCGCAGTTTATTAAACAAAATGAAATGTGTAAAAACTACATTTTTAGATTTAATTAATTAATAATTCACATTAAAAATACATTCAATATAATCAATATATTCCATTTCTCGAGATTTATTCCTATGCAGAAAAAATTCAAAATACACTTATACTTTTTAAAATATAAATAATTTAGAATTCAAAACCTCATGACATTGTGATTAAATGTGAATAAAATGTGGCATTTTGTACTTTTTATTAAGTCGAGGTGTACGTATGCTGAAAAAACATGTAAAGGTAACACTTCTGAACAGACTGGAGGAGAAAGGGCCATTTCTCGGGACTTTCGAAAAGGTAGAGTGTCTGTACACACAGAGGAACAGAGTGAGAGACAGATTACCGGCTGAGCAAACACCAGCTGTGACCTTTGACCTCAGAGCAGAGCTGCTGGATCAATGGGTCACTTTCACAAACAGCTGGCAAACTCTAAGTCTCTAGAACCACTGAGCGCTTAACGTACTCCAGATCTTCAGCAGATCAATGATTCCTTGCTGTGACCCTATAGAAGGCTTTCATCTCAATAGAAAAGATGCATCAGATTGCTCACACTGACATTGCCACTTCCTGTTGAATTGAGGAAAAACAAACAAACAGGCATAAGCGTCTTAAGTAAGCGACAGGGAAAAATGGAGCTCCCGAATTAGCCGTGAAACAAGGGAGTGAGTTTATGTTAATCATAGTGACAAGTTACACTTTTAGATATCAAAGACCAGTTCCCTCACTACCAAATGTTTACCCTAGCAACCAAAAAAACAACACAAGTTCTGCAAATTCTCACAGTGATTCATAGGTGAAAATTAATGATCCTTTTCGCACACAATGCTTTAAAATTGCATTTATAACAGTTCCCCATATTCAAAATAAAGGCCAATGAACAAAGCAGTGCAATATTAACTTCACTTTGAAAGTCATTGAAAATAATGAGAATTATTATCTTTGAAAAATTGTAAAGACATTGACCAGCTCCCAAACATGACATTTATTTCTCAAAGCAAATTCTCATAATGATTTCTTGGTGAAATGTTCCATTTTGGTTTAAAATTGCTTTTATAACAGAAGCAGACGTTCCCCATATTCAAAATAAAAGCGAATGGATAAAGGAGTGCAACATTAACTTCACTATGAAATATTTTTGGAGAGAAAAAATCAATATGAAACCTTAAAAGAGTTGAGTACGAGATATTTCTATTTTTCTCATGATAATTTAGGTTCGTAAAATGCTAAAAGTTGAAAAAAATTGAAGTTGACTATCAAAACTCTATGGGTTGCATTGAAATTCTGGATTATTTAAGTTTTCTGAGGATTGGCCTAACATCTGTCAGCCAATCAGAATTCAACAAATCACAACAATTCAAAATGAAACACATTGCTGATAACAGCGTTATTCATTTATACAAATGTGTATAACGGTGTGAGTCCTGACCTCCACCGTTCTTATAGCAGAGGTATGGAAAGCGCCAGACATTCCCGAGTCCGATGATTTCTCCAGCCACAGACAGAACAAATTCCAGTTTGTTGCTCCATTGCCCGCGCTCTTTCATCTTGGGCTCAGAGTGAGTGCTGGTGATCTCCAGTGGCCGAGGTGCACCATTACACCCCTCCATCACCTTCTCTTCTGCCGACGGAAAACAAATACAGAGTTAGCAAGTAAATTTTCTGCTCGTGCAGGTCAACTCTACATATATTTAGCTTGGATGTAGTTTCCAGAGCGACGAAATAGAATATAAATGCCAGAATCTAATCATTACGGCCAAATATAGACACTGATTCAACTTCCAAGAAAAATCCTACTAGTTAAAAAAAATAAATACCGGTCGACTTTGACTGCAGACTAAAAGACATTTTCCTTTGAAACATTAGCACAAACAACAACAAAAAAGGACATTTCAACATTCGCTCGTCATAAAGCCATTGTTGAAGGTTCTACTTTTCCGATTTTTTGCATCTACTTGAAATGTTTGTAACCAAAATGTTTTTTAAAAGGACTGTAGCATTCCCTGTCCCTCTGACCACTCCAGCACTGTTTGGACAGTCGCCTCAGTCCCGGCACAGGGGCCTGATCACAGTTTACTGTGGATATCACCAGGCCAGAGATGAGCTCATAAGCTAAATCTGTTGAGAAGAGCTATGCCCTCACAACAGGAAATGACAAAAAAGACTTTAATTCTACATGTTTCCACCAGAAAAGATACATAAAGCAACATATCAGTCACTTAAAGAGGTCATGACATGTCGAGCCTTTGAGCGGCTTTTAAAAATCAAACCATGGACGTTCCAGAAGAAAAAAAATGTGATTCTTTTAAAAACGTCATTGATTAAGTCACACGGGTCGAATGGTTACATCAAGGTTGGACATGAAAGGACAGATGCGCTATCCACAAAAGCAACGCGTTCTCTCGTGATATCCGCAAACTTTATTTGGCTGAAAAACCATCTAATTTCCACCGTTTCTGCCTCATTTCAGTGTCTCTGACTCAATCCCGCAGAAACCAGCCAAGGGTTGTATAACGTTTCCTCCAAACGCCAATGCAGCGTCCATCAATGTTGCTTTAAAACGAAGTTGATCGATCAGTATTGAAGTTCCTCACATCTACTTTGACCGTCAGGTAGTCACTTAGCAGACAAGTCGTAAATATGCAAATCAGTAACCAATAAGTGAGTAACTGGGGAGTAGTTCCGAAGTTTTACGAATGACAATCTCAGCCCATTTCCGGAATAAGCCTGAGCTACAAAATGAAAGGGATTTTAATTCAAAATAGAGACATTTCCCGTACAATTAGACCAATGTGAACAACATATTATAAAAATAAAACAATGTCATGACCCCTTTAGGCAAAAATAGTGCTGAAAGGTTGTTTTTGGTATATAAGTTTCCAAATACATGATTTTTAGATGCTTTTTAAATGCACACGTTTAAGTGCATATATATAAAAGATTTACATATTTTAGAAGGGTTATGAGTATTTAAAGTTACATATTGTGATGTCACAATTTGTTATGGTCTTTGTGTTATTACCAGTTATTCATGTTCTAAACTATTACAAGTGACGTAGGGGTGGCATTGGTCATCTTATAAACCAGGTCCATTCTGCAGATCTCGGGCAAGCCACTTCACCTGGATTGCGCTGGATGTGTGTAACTGGTGGGGTGGGTTTGGTGGTGGGCAGGAGGCCGTAAGAGCAAATGGCCCCAAAGTTCTGTGAAACTCCCCTTAGGGAAGCTGAGGGTTATGAAGGTAGCTTATCACCCCCAGTGTGTGAATGAATAATGTAAAACCATCAGGAAAAGCGCTATATATATTGAATTGTTGTTTATAAGGCAGTAAATGACATCTTTTGTTAATAGCTGCGTTTCCATCCACCATTTTTATACACATTTTGTAATATTGCATTAAAAACCCTGGATGGAAACGCCAAGATGAGTGAAGATTTTGAAAATGCAAAAGACATTTTTTTTCTGTGATAAGAAAAAATGCACATAAACTAGAATTGAGAGGCATTTATTGAAAAAAAAAAAACAATGCAATTTAATGGCAATGCGTTTTTCTGTTGGGGGACGCGACCAACGGGCCGATTTCATTGCACAACATCAATCTTGTTTTGGTCATTCTAAAAATCCTAAAGTTTGTCATCAAAGTGGTTTGGGATTTTCTCCTCCCAGAACTGTCTTTACCGACTGCGTTCCCAAAGACCAGTCTCCGCCTCTTAAAACACGATGAGTGCGTGTGTGCGTTTCATCTACGTGTTCTAAGATGCAAGTATGTTATTATATATGAACAAGTCCTTCTCCTAACGCAGTAACTTCCATTTTCCTTTTGATTTTTTTGTACCAGTTTATCAAGAAGTGACGATTTTGAATCTCCATTCAAATTACTGCAATATTATTAAACATTACCAGAAACCGATACAGCATGCTGTGTCCTAACCCTAACCCTAACTTCATTAATGGTATACATTGTAAAAATATACAGTTTCCCCTTTCAAACTGAAAGAAATGCCTTTCTAAATGTAAACATGTGATTAAATCCACATAGTGGGCCACCACACAACTTCCAAAGCCAACAACTGGTTTGTTTTGTCTTTATTTGTCAACAAAACAGCTTGTGATATCAGATATTTAAAATATCATCCGTTTATACATTTTTTTTTTGTCAAAGAAACACCCCAATCCAACCAAAACACTGTCCCGGGCAGCGAAATGCTCAACCGTGAATGGCTAACCTTTCCTTTTGGGGCGGGGTTTAGATAGCTCTCTAAATTCGACATACATTTTCCAAACTTCTGTTCACACGGGTAAACATGTGCATTGGCGAGGTAAGGGGAATATGAAGATGCTTGAGGGTAAAACCTACATGAATGAAGCACATGGCTGAAAATGTCAGAGCGTCAGATTCAAGTAGATACACGACGGACTGGAATTCCTCAAGTACACGACTGCACAAAGTGATCATCACATAGTGAACACGGTTATGATTTAAATGTTGAATACTTAACAGTACTGTTCAGAAATGCTGTAAATATTTGGTGGAGTTGATTTATTAAAAACGGGTTTGTGAGGCCAATATCATGATCAAATCCTTATCTACTAAAACTATTTTAAGCTACATTTTCACCAAGCGTCTGTGTAATGATCTGCAAGATATTAACCCCAAAACTGATTTCAGGTCATTTTCTGCACATTGTCACATACTTAGAACACTTTCAGAACATACATTTGAAATTTTAAACCAATAAAATAGAGAATTTTAGGCCAAATTTACACATAAACGTCAACAGAACCAATTCTTAGCATGAAATTTTCTGTCGATTATTAGTTTATTTAAAGCCTCACTTTAAAGGTCTAAAGCATATTAGTAGAGTTGTATAGTCCCAGTTTGTTCATTTTAATCAATAATTAACAGATATTCAATTTAAATTTAGGTTACAAATGACAAAAATCTTTTCAACACTGTTCAAGAACCCAATTCACTACATTCCGAGGCAACTAACGGTAAAAGATGTGTTTTTTCCACATTTTTAAGTGTTAACCAAAGTTTTGCCAACTTTCTTTACTTGAGGAAATGTAGAACTTAAACGCCAACTAAACAAATACCTGAAATTCTTTTTTAATTGGTTGTTAACCTTAGATGTTTTTGTCCTTGATAAAACCACCAAAAAATACAGCACTTGTTGATTTTATTGAATAAACATTCTATACAAAACCAGACGCTTTTAAATAAGAAAACATTGTAAGATTTGTTTTGAGTCATTTGATATTAGATTTGATACTGAACCAAAAATAAACAAACTTTATAGAACTTCCTTCACAATAAAGCAGTAAAAGGGAACTCACCTTTCATTAGATTTCTGCAGGGGTGTCTATAGCGTGGACTAAACCCTCTGCTCCTCGTGGAATCCGTCAGTCAGTGGATTCAGTGTGTGAGAGTGAGTCCCGGACGGTCCAAGTCCAGCTCCTCCCTCCAACTCCTCCTCTCAATGCCATTCACAAAACACTGGAGGAGGGAGGTTTGTGCAGGGGGGCACTGAAGGGTTGCGTAACGTCCTCAACCAGAGCTGCTACTCTCTCCTGAAGAACAGCAAAAGAAGAAGGTTACAGTAGTCAAATTGAGTCAAATCAAACCGAACGAATCAGAAATATGTTCGGAACTCCAGTAGTTCTTGAGAATATTCACTTGTTTGGAAATATTTTCAACAATTGATGCATTTGTGGGGGTTTTGGTATTTTTTTAAACTCCCATGTACAATTTTTTTATTTATTTGTACATGGGAGTGTACACTGCTTTGTCTCTCAACAGATCATTTGAGCTTGATCATGAATATTCAAAAGGGTCGACCAATCAAAGTCATGAACGGGCCCAATGAAAGCCACTGTTCTGAAGACAGCTCTAAATGATTTTTATTATAAACCTTGAGATCCCTTTCAACAAAATATCAGTACATAACTCTGTTGCACCAATATTCATATATTTTTTACCTGCTTTTTCAATCGTATATTAAAGGAAAGGTAGGGTACACTCAGCTACCCCTCACAAGAGGAATTTAATGAATCTAAGGTGTGTAAATTCTGGCTTGAAACCAGTGTACCCAGAAGAAACCAAGCAAGCATGAGGGAAGAACATGGACACGGTAAGAAAGGCCATGGGCTAGCCTCGAATCGACGAACCGTTACATCCTGTATGTAAATGATTACTTGGTTTAGCTTTTTATTATTTCGACTACAAAACATTTCTGTCTTGTCTTTCTTCTTCTTCTCTGTTTCCACACAATCACTCTCCGCTCTATCAATCGCTACGTCAGCTGTACCCAATCTCCAATGTCCAGGTCTTCCTTCGGTAGCAGATCTACATGTCACCAACTGACTCACCAGTATTACTTCACGTAACTGGTTCCACTCCTGCTTCCTGTACGGTTTGCGGTGTCTCTAAGTAACCTCTACTCCACTTTGCTCTCCACAAGATTCTGCTGCTCTGGTAATCTTGCTCCCACAATCTGAGTGTACAGATCCTTTGTGGATGTTTCCTTGCTGCCTGTTGCACTGGCACTCCCTCTTTTTCTCCTACTAGGCGTGACTGTAAAATCTAATAAAAATGCCCATTATTTATATAGTGCAGTTTTCACTAGTAGAGCAACATTTCAAATCATATCAATCACAAATACGTTTGGAATATATTTAAACATGAGAAAAAAAAACATTTATATTTGCATTTGCACACTAACCTTACATGAGCAAACTAAAAGCTTAAAATTACTTAGATGTTGAGCGTTTTATACAAGAAAGATTCATGCACATCAAACTTAGTGTTTAAATTAACACTACCAGTGTAAAATCACTGCCCCAGTGTTAAATATAGCACAATGTAAGTTGAATTAACACCATCCAACATTCGATTTTACCACTGACTGGGTTGCTAATTTAACCCTGGTGTAGTGTATATCTATAAATCTGCACCATTGATACCAGTAGTGTTGATTTAACACATTTTTGTCTCTGTTTTTGCAAATAAAACGGGGCAAATATTGCCTTTTTATGGTGTATATACTATGACGAAATAGATTTGGGAATATACATTACACTTAACTCAAAACGTCAAAACCGTACTGGCCCTTATGAAACATCAAGTCAGACTTTCCCTCAATGCAAGAGCAAATCTGTTCATTAATGGAAGGGGATGTACATTTTATTCTTTGAATTTAGTTTTCTGTGAATTCCTTCACTCCGCTCTTTCATTCCTTTCTTTGTGTTTCCAGTTGCCTCCTGCATACTGATGCTCATGGTAGAGTGTTTTCCTCCTGGTGCCTCAGTGATGCTCATTAGAAGAAGAAACCACTTCTTTTTCCCTCGCCTAACTCTGTTTCTCTCCTCAGGAGATTTCAGAGGGTCTTGTGTTTCAGATTCAAGGGGATTTCTTAGTGTCCGTCATCAATAGGGCAGAGTTAAAAATACTCAATATTATATTCAAATTAATTAAGATAATTGATTATTCAACCTTAATTATTCTGGAGAGGGGCAAATGGTTCTGTTGGTGCTGTCACTGTCAAAAGGAGAAGCGTCAATGCAACTCAGATTTATTTACGATATTTACATTCTACAAAACAATAACATTTCTTTTAGAAAAGTACACTCAGAGACAGGTGGAGCAGGGCTACCTGGACTGCCATTTAAAAGTTTATTTATAAGCAAAATGGACTGGTTGGCAAGGTAAAATTTTTGGTTGCTATGGAAGAGCCGGTGACATCATACAAAGTTACCCATGCTGATATGAGTGATTTAAAACGACCCACATATCTCTATGATCTTCCTTAGCTGAGATAATGATATGCCAAATTGGTTGCTAAGGTAACAGTCTGGTTACTATAGAGGGGTCAGTGACATAATATAATGTTGCCTTGTCTTTGTCATTTACCAAAGCTGAGATTTTCGTTGTCTATTCTAATTTGATTCCAGAGGCCATTAAATGGGAATGGTAAATATTTAACCCCTTCTTGAGTCTGGGGTTCAAATACTTTTGTACAGTAATTGGTATGCTCTTGTACACCCTGATAATTTCCACATGTGTGGTCTGTTTTAAAGTTATATGAGGTTCTCAGTTTGAAAGGAAAATTTCCCAGAATTCTCAGCAATTTCCCAGAATTCCATTAATTATACCAGTCTGAAAAGATATAGCAAACCAAGTCAGAACGGTTTGGATTGTTTTGACCAGTTTTGATTTTTATCTCACCAAGTTTGGTGGCAGTGGTTCGAACAGTCTAGGAGGAGAAGCCTTTCCAATTTTTTGTCCAAAGCAAAAGACTATCTTGGCTCTAAATTCTAGCCCATGCCCCTGTATTTTTATAGTGGGATCAAGTACATAACAACATTATAGAGTTCATTTAGAGTTAAAAACACCAAAAAAAGAGTTAAAAACACAGCAAAATTCTGTTACAAAAAGTGCAAAGCTGATGTCATTTTACCAGTGTTTTAGTGGTAAAACTCCAAAATTAAATTACAGTATAATACTAATAATAAACATTAAAATTAGAGAAATAATGCAACTTTTATTTTATAGTTGTTTTGAAAAGTTTTAGCATTATACAGGAAATAACCTTTAAATGTATTCTACTGTAAAATAACATTTGTTATTTACGTTAAATAACTGTTCGTCAACTTTGCTGCCGGACATTATTTTATAGGGCTCCGTAATTCAATCCAGAATCATTCACCTATAAATATTGAATATATTCCGTGATGAACTGGATGAAGATCAGCATCTTTAGGTATGAGGTCATTTTTCTCAACCTCAATTGAAGTGGTATCATGAGGGGCAAGAGACTGATCTACAGGTCTTGTCTGCTGTTGAATTGTGGGTAAAATATCTGTCCGTCAGTCAGTTTAAAGGTGAAAGCAATCAAGATGTGTTTACTCTGACCCCAATCAAAATCGGATAAAGATTGGACAGTCCTCATCTCTTTATTTCTAAATCTGATTCAATCAGGTGAGGCCATCTTTGGAAGGTAGTGCCCTAGGCCAACAGCCCCTTCAACATTATTTCAGAGATGAACTGTGCTAAAGGTCATCAATCGGTGAACGTACACCGGGTTCTCCACTTCCAGTTCTAGCATGTTCATAAACATGGCAAAGCATTTTTTCTGAAAGATACTAATCACAGACTTTTCAGACAGCTCTTAGTATTCTACTGCTGACACACCCAAAGAACCCCCGATTTATAGCAGGATGTGTCTTTACATGTATAAACGCACACAACAACGAAGTGTTTTTTCAATCTGAAAGCTAGCAGACACCACAAGCAAGCCTTGAACAGTGATAGATATCTTTACACAGCTCTGATTTATCACTAAAAGGGCCCTTAAGGTCATCTTGGAAGGGTCATTATGTGGTTTGGGGAGTCTCCAACAACAGGCTGATGCATATGAAAGGTCAAAAACCACTTTAATTGTATTATTATACGCATTTAATGTGTTGTATGACAGACTGGCAAGGTCACGTGTTCTGGTGGATGTTTACAAATCATTAGAGGCACCTCTGTGCCGTCTGACCTTTTCATTGCCCACATTCCTTCCTCGTCTGATTTGAAGAAGGTCAATGACATCTTGTCAGAACCTATTCTTCCATGTTATGATTATGAAACTTTGGCGTTCGTTAAAATATGACCATGTTTTTCTTACCAGGTATTTGTGACGTCACCTCGACTCACACACCCAACCTCGCAGTCTGCCTCGGTTAGCATCACATCGCCTTAATGGTGACAGGAACATTGGCAATTATGAAACAGAGTAGTTTAATGATTACTGGCGACTCAGTATGATACCATTTGTGTTAGTTAGGGACTTAAGATGAAGGACTTGGGAAAAACTAGTGAAGTCACCTTTTCTTTGTTGAAAAATACTCCTTTCTGCCTTCGGAACTGGTTTAATACTTCATGGCAAGCTACTGGAGACTTTACTCATAGAGTTTGGTCAATTCTGACATGATAGCATCACGCAGTTGCTGTAGATTTGTCGAGTGTACATCCATGATACGAATATCGCGTTCCACCACATCCCAAAGGTGCTCTACTGAATTGAGATTTGGTGACTGTGAAGGCCATTTGAGTACAGTGTTCAAGAAACCTTTATGACATGGCGCATTATCTCTCTGGAAGTATTCAATACTCAATACTCAAGCTCAACTGGTACAAATGGACCCAAATTGTGGCAAGAAGACATCCCCCGCACTATTGCACCACCACCACCGGCCTGAACTGCTAAGACAAGGCAGGACGGAGCCATGCTTTCATATTGCTGATGCGAAATTCTGAGTAAGATCCCAATATTGCAGCACACTCAGACAAGGAATCTTCTCTAGTCCAATTTGGGTGAGTCTGTGTGAACTGTAGCCTCAGTTTTCTGTTCTGACAGAAGTGGCAACTGATGTGGTCTTATGCTGCTGTAGCCTCAATGTTCAACGCGTTAACCGTTCAGAGATGCTATTCTGCATACCTCGATTGTAACAAGTAGTTATTTGAGGTAGTGTCGTTTTTCTATCAGCTCTAACCATTCTGGCATTTAACCATCTGAACTGCCACTCATGTTCTCTTTTTTGGACCTTTTTCTGTAAAAATTAGCGATTTCATCAACAGCCTACTGAAATTCAACTTGTGTGATGCACTGTATTTTGGGAACACATTATCTTCAGCTGTTTAATTGTACTCATACTATTTAGGAGACAGTAATAAACAGAAGAAGAAGAGAAGGAACTGAGGAAATCATCCATGTCTACATTGTTCTGTGAAGCACAATAACTGAGCAGTGGTTAGCACACATATATTCTTAGCTGTAAAGGAGGCTGCCATTGATGGTTGCACATGCGCACAAGCGACTTCCCAATAAGGGTGGAACCGTTGTGGTTTCTCACAAAAGCCCTCCTCACGCCCAGCACGTTATATACAATTTATTTCAAAATTTTAAAAAATAATTTGAGAGCAACTTCTCTGAATTTGATGATTGGCAACGAAAATAATCTTGAATACAGCAGTACGTCCACCGTGTTCTGTATAACTGTCAATCATAGCTGTCAATCACATGGTCCCGCCCAGTTGTTTTAGGGGAAAATGTAACCATCGTGAACCACAATAAAAAAAAAAACTATTAACGTTTGTTCACTGCATAGGTAACTTTAGCAAATCATTAAAACAGCCATAAATATCATACATTTTGAGACAATAAATTTTAAAGTCCAGCTTTTTCACATAGACTTGTATTGGGTGGAATCATTCTGCAGCCGGTGCCACGGGAGCGCTCGCCGCGGTTTAGCTTCACTCCGCAGGCCATGTGTGACACACTTGATTTAAATTTAAATTTCTGAATCTTAATTAAGTTCATTGAGAGTTCATAGAGTCTATTGAGAGCTAACTGTGGCTACAAACATTAGGCAAAAGCTTCTAACGGGTCACTGACCCTCGTCCTGGAACGAGAACCCTCGTATATAATTATCAACCTTATTTTACATTCAACTAATTATCGATTAAGAATGAAAAAAAATCGTATTTAAAAAATTAAATACGAAAAACCTTTAAATATATTTTAAAACGACTTTTATTATGTAGCCATGCGTCAAAGGCACCACAAGATGGCAGAAAACACACATTAAAATTCAGCTCTTAGGCAGAAGACATTTTTAAAGAAGTTATATTTTGTTTCCGTAGCATTTTCTTACTACATAAACCACAAGCAAAAATAATCAGATATTTTTGTTTTTAATATAGAGTTAAACATTAAGAGTTTCATTTAAATATCCTTAATGAAATGCATAATCAGCGATGGACTGGGGATCTTTCCAGGGTTTACCCCTGCCTCTCGCCCGATGTGCCCTGGAGATAGGAACCGGCAGACCCCCGTGATCCCAGAAAGGGAATAAGCGGGTTAAAAAAATGAATGAATGAGTCAATGAACGATTGAAATGCGTAACGTTGCTCTGCACTTGTGTGAGCATGCGCGCGCACACGCATACACGCAAACGCATGTGTGTGCGCATGCGCGATAAGTAGGAAGTCAATTACTTATTACTGGCCTTAACAAAATCAATGCAAAGTTAATGCAAAAAATGTATGAGTGTAATCAAACTCATCCAGATTTGAATATCATAGCATACATGGCATGTTGTTTCTGCATTAGAAGTCATCATGAAGTTTGGTCTTTTTTTTTTTACTTTTAGATTGGTTTCATATATGCAATATACCGGTAAGTATCCATCATACAGGCATACGATTGGTCACAATTTGGTTTCTACAGCCCGACAATGACTGAAAACATGTAGCCAAAGTAATTATGATTTTATAAATGGAACTAGAAGTACTAGAAGTCATGGCCCACAACATAATAAGCAAGATATTGTGCATTTTTCTTTCACTGCAGGGATATCAGATGGTTAAAATTGATACATAACATCATCTGGACATTATGGACGCCAAGACACGCAAACTGGTCTGACTCGGGTTGCTATATCTTTTCAAACCAGAAATGGGTACATTTTTCTATTGACTTATTTATGGCCACTGAAAATAAATGGGTAAAGGCAATGAAAACATTTTAAAAACATCATAAAGAAATGGGGGATTGTTTATGTTAATCATAGTAACAACTTAAATTCCTCTCAAGGTTTCTTCCAAAAGGGAGTTTTTCCTTGCCACAGTCGCACCAGGCTTGTTCATCAGAGACATATACACCACTTATTATTTAATTAATTTCTGAGTTTAAACTTGTTGGTTTACTGTAAAGCTGCTTTGAGAGAATGTCTGTTGTGAAAAGCGCTACAAACTTGAACTTAAATCATTAACAGCTCCCTAGCAACCGAACTGCCTACCCTAGCAACCAAAATATCTGAACTCTATCTCAGCTTTGGTAAATAATAGATACATGGGGGTTGGTTTACTTCACTCGTAGTGACATGGGGAACAATGCTTTAAGTTACTGACACCATCACCAGGCTGTTTACTATAGCAACCTCTTTCTCGGCTTAGGAAAAATAATAGAGCATGTTAAGACAGGGAACATGATGTAACCGACTTCTACCTAGCAACTAAACTTTTTACCCTAGCAACCAAATCAGCATATCTATTTCTCAGGTTCAGCCATGGCTCATAGTGATAAGGGTAACTTTTATTGACATCATTGATTCCTCCATAGCAACCAAATAGTTTAACCTAGCAACAAATGTAAGACGTCTATAGCTCAGCTCAGTGATTAATAGTACTCGTAATCACAAGGGGCACATTTTATAAATGGCACCATAAAAGTCTGTGTCTATCTAGTTCTTAATCAAGTTTAACAAATGTGCTATTATGACAAAATACAGATGCAATGAGTTTTTTAAACGGCTTAAACTGGGTAAAAAGTGAACCTTCCTGAGCTCGGACTCCCCGCTGAGACCGTGCGAGTCAGATAAGGCCGCACACAGTGGGAGAAAGAGAGCGAGAGAGGGACTGAGATTACCCTCATTTACAGATGACCACTGCTGTGCTCATTTCCCCTGAAAACTGCTGCTGGCTCCTCATTAAAACGCCCAGAGAGGCAAAAATAGTCTAAATTAAATAATGTTTTTATTTCCTTTAAATGGGGAAAAGCTGATGTGCCAGTGATCGTTTGTAACAATTTTCAAAGACTTCAGATGTATTTATTTGAGCTATTAGCTAGTTTTCGCAGAGAGAACCTGGTCACTCCACTCAGAAAGGATTTTGATTGGCTGAGAGGCAGCAGTGCAAATGTATATTATTCGTAGCACCCAGAATACGTTCTGCAGTCTGTGTATCTCTCCAGGACTCGGTCTGTGTGTTTCCCCAGCATGTGGCTCTGATTACGACCTTCTCTCTGCCCTGAGGCAAGGCCTGATTGAAATGCCAGACTCCTGGCAGAGCTCAATGCTGCTTATTACATCGTCTGGCAATTATAGCACTCATGATTGCTAATTTCAGGAAATTCGATTTGTGTGAGGGACAGAGAAAAAAAAACCACACACGTGTGTCTGGGATGAGGGTGGCTTCTATACAATGCACCCCTCCCTTAATGCAACTCCTCCAAGCATGTTTGCAGCTAAAAGCATTAGAGTTTTTAAAGTTTCAGAAAAAAAACATAACCTCCACAAAGCCATTTTTCTGAAACTGTGAAGCTAAGAAAGCCAGGTATCGAGCTTGGTATGCATTAGCACATGTAATATCATCCACCCTCTAGGGGGCAGAGATACAGTTTGTAAACTCAGAGAATGAAACATTTAAGAGGAAGTTGTATCTGGGCGAGAGATCTCTTTTCTTACATACATGCATCGGCCACTTTAATAGGTACACCAGTTCAATTGCTCTTTTAACGCACTTTTCTAATCAGCCAATCACACGTCAGCGAGTCAGTGCATCTGGCATTGTCAAGACGATCTGCAGCAGTTCAAAGCGGGCATCAGAATGTGGAAGAACGTGATTTTGAACGTGGCATGGTTCTTAGTACCAATCAGCTGGTGTGAATATTTCAGAAACTGCTGATCTACTGGGATTTTCAGACACAACCATCTCTAGGGTTTACAGAGAATGGCCCGAAAAAGAGAAAATATAAGAAAATATCCAGTGAGCAGCAGTGTGTTGAAGATGACGATGAGTTCATTGTACTTAAGTGGCCAATGGAGCACTTTTGGGATGTGAAGGAACGTGAAATTTGCATCGTGGATGTGCCACCAATAACGTGATGCTATCATGTCAACATGGACCATCTTCTCCGAATGTTTACCTTATTGAATTATAGCAATTCTTACGCCATAGTGCAGTCCAATCCAGTACTAGCAAGGTGTACCTAATAAAGTGGCCGTGAGGGTAGGCCCACTTGTTTTTCATAAAACATTTACTAGTGTTCCTACACTTTTTCACATGGTTAAACACCCAGACATTATCTCCCAGAAATATTGCGCAAGGATATGTTGTTACACCCCAAATCACTTTCAAAAGTTGCCATCAATAAGAATATGAGCCTGCTCCACCTACTGGTAGCTTGAGAAAGTGCGATAGGTTTGCAAGAAAAGTGGGAATAGAGTAGTGATTTATTAAAAGTTTAATACAATAATAAACATAATTTTTTTTTCATTATCTGCATTGCAATCGGATGATAGGACCTAATACACCTACTGAGCATTATTTATGTTTAACTGACCCTTGTGTAACATTTTTTGCGAGTTCTCCCAATCTGTAAGATGCTTTGGATAAAAGGCTGAATGCATAAACATACTGGAGGATGTTAGCAGGTGGAGTAGGTACCTACTGAATCATATGAATAGTGTTGATAATGTCTTAAAATATTGTAACAAAATACTTGAAACCAGTTTGTATAGTATTTAACTATAATTAACTATTATTATAAAAAAAACATACTTCTTCTGTATTTAAGTTAATTTCACATGAAAAATGCTAATTTGAGCCACAATTTGCATAAATATGGATTGTTGCGCAATGGTTTTGGGAACTACTAAACTACAAAATGGGAACTGTAACAAACTTACATGTTCAGGTAGGTATCCTTGTTATTCTTCCCACTCCTGAACCTTTCCCTCTCACCTTCACTCCCCCTTTCCGTTTAACACTTGACTACGCCTTGTCTTGACGTAATTAATGTAAACTGGTCTGTGGGAAATACAACTAATAAATATTTACATACATTCACTGCTCCAATCCAGAGGAGGAAACACCACACCAGGTGTTTTACTCCCCTGGAGAAAACAAAACTGTCTAACTCAAGCGAAGCATCTTCTCCCCCATGTGATGGCTTTTGAGGAGGACAGGACACGGATTAAAAAAAAAAACATACTTTTTCTGTATTTAAGTTCGAGCCACAATTTGCATAAATATGTTTTGTTGCAATGGTTTTGGTTGTTTTTCCAATTAGAACTGGTATAAAATAGAATAAACTACCACTCAAACTAAGTTAAAACAACCCAGAATGTTTTAATGTCAATAGTGTGGAAAAATCCATTATTCACTAATAATAAACAGGATTTTTACTTCCGTAAGCTGAGTTGATATAGTCTTCATGGTGTCCACAGCTCTCTTCATCAAATGTTTTGTGTTCCCGGCTCTCTTTCTGTCTGGGAATCCTGGCTGGGCCATTTGCTGCGATGAAAGCCGTTTTACCACGGAGGCGTCTGGAAAAACCAAATAAAGTCAGTCCATCAGAGTTCTGTCTGACTGATTTATTGCTCACGTCTGAATGAATAGACTAACCACTGGAAGTGTGGATGAGATTCATTCTTGAGATTTCAGAGAGTACAATTTCTAACCAAAAGTATAAATAGTTGATATGTCGGCAGTCTGCTTGATATTGATCCTCTCCAGATGTTGCAGAACTGAAGCCTCAGACAAGTAGGACTTGTATTCCCCACATTTAAAACCATGTAATACACATATAAATTTTATGAGTTACAGTTCAGTGCTGTGTCCAGCAAATTTTGGATCAGAGTCTGCTTTTCAAATAGAGAGTATGCACATGATGTCACAGTACCCGGATGTTCTGGAGTGAGTGGCAAAAACCTTTTCACGATTGACTGCTCGAACAAAAAGAGTGGAGGAGCGAGTGGATTGAAGAAAAGAAATCACTGGAATCCAGGAGCTGAAATCTGGATTTGTGGCCGCAGTTAGATGTAGGGTTTGACTAATCCCCATATTAGCTAATCATATGTTAAATGTTAGCCATGGTTTTGTTGTGTATTTCACTTAGTTGTGACTGAATGAAAAATCTTGTTTCAGTATTAGAACGACATTGTTATTGGCATTTTACATCGATGACATCTTTTAGGCGCTTACAGTACAAGGAACCAGAATGTCAAGATGTCTTTTGAAGGCTTTTGTACGCCTTTAGGTTTGATTTGTGTACTTTAAATGTCATGCAATCCAATTTCTGGTCAATTCTGTAAATCCATCTGGTAAGTCTTGAGGATCATCGTCACACCTGCTCCTTATTTTTCCTTCACCTGATCCTCGTTGTACTTAATATTCATCCTATATCTGCTTTCTTTCTTTCCTTTAGCTTTGCTATTAGTTCTTGAATCATCATATATCAGTTGCAGATCTCATTTGTGTTTAATAAATTCTTTACTAACTGCAGTTGGGATGCCCCTCAGTCGCTCGCATGACAATCATCGATGAGACCAATTCTTTTTAACTTACATATGTAATTAACAGAATAACTCATACTTTTCTGTATTAAACACAGCCATTTTAACCCGTATTTTGCCACTCAGTCCAGGTGAAGGGCCGTTGCCTGGCAGGAGAGTGACTCAGTGTATACCCTCTATGCTTTGAATTTGAAAATATTTGGTTGTTTTCATTTAGGCTAATAAATAGTCAAACAAAAAAAACACGTTTGATTTGTGATTGTATCATAGGCCTTTTCATATGTTTTTTTTTGTAAAGAAAAGGATCAAAATTAACACTTACTAAGCTACTTATCAAATCCATTGGTCAACAACTATTGCTAATAGTTGAGACTCCTACCGAAAGAAACTAAACTTAACCTAATTAGTTAATCATTTAAAAATATTACTGAAGAATGAATGACACCACTAGCTTAGGCTAACCTTTGTTAGCATTAATTGCTACGTGCTAAAAACTTTTTCCAGCCTGTGTTTGAACCCAATAATTCCTAAATATAAACGATTTTTTAACGATTAAATGTACTAAATATCACCTATCGTAAACAACTTGTAACTAAAACCCGTTTTATTACCTTAATTATAAAATCTGATAAAGCGCGCGCTCGATGCAATGGAAATCACGGTGACGCGCGATCAAAGACTCCAGCCCTCATGAACGCGCATGGCGATTAAAGTCCGACACGAGTCTCAGCTCGACTGTTGCTCAGTTTCTCCGCTGTGAAACTTCATCAAACCAGTTGTAACCTCTGGATCATGGAGCTCTATCTGATTGTAATAGCGTGTTTGTGTGGGATTCTCCAGGCGCAAGGTGAGTTTCGCACCTCAGACGCTTTACCATGCGTTTAGTAACTGTTTGATGCTGAGAAGATGCTGGAAAAAGAGCTCTTCACTTCTCGTCCAGTTAACGGTTCACAAAGAAGTCTGTGAAAGTTAGAATAAAACATTATAAAGTTGTATTAAATGTAAGCTCATAATTCTTAAATCACTATGTTCTTTACGAGTTGATTAATAATATTACTACTATCGTTGTTAATTATAGTTCATATTTATATAAAATTCTACTATGCAACTAATATGTGCACATTTAATAATAAAAAAAGAATAAAAAAGCAAAATCATTTGTATTGCTTTCAACTGACCATCCATTTACAAGTATTGTCCATGTTTAAAATGGAATAATGATCGTCCTTTTCAAATAAATCCGGAAAATAAATGTAATTGTCTTAAAAATCCTCCAAATTATTTAACATTTACATACTGTAGTTATATGACTGATCTGATCTACACTTTATGTAGGTAATCTAAACTTTATGGTTCTGAATTTCGTTCTAAAACAGATATTTATAATTCAAATTTAAAAATTTTATAACAATTCAAAATGAATCTGTATTTAGAATGGTAAGCAGAGTCTACTGGTCAGTAGCCAATCAGAATCTGCCGTACAATGTTTGTATTAATCTCGTCAGACCTAAATAATTTTCCAAAACTCTCATATATTTTATATATGAAAATATTGTCGTATTTCATTTTTTAAGGCTTGCAAGATAAAATTGTTATAGATCTAGTTTTATTTCCGATAAGAAAATTTCAACTGATATAAAATATAACTTGTCTTCTTGTTTTTAACCACAAAAGAAAATATTATAAAGGAATCGTTAGCTGGGATGTTAAACTACTCACTTTGAAAACTCTTGGGAAATCATGAGTGTTGCTGTACATTTTGGGGTGGACTGTCTCTTTAAGAGTCTCATTCCTCACACTCTTATGTCACTCACTCAGAGTCAGAGCACAAATGTGGTTTATGGTGCGGGTAATAAACTGTGTTTGTTTGAAAAGCAGTAACAAAACCTAAGGAAATCCATTTTAGGACAAACACTCTTCAATCACTTTTCAAGAACTTATTTTTCATCGTAAAACTAGAAAAAAGTTCATTTCGATTCTGTTTGTGACTCAAATTATCACTAATGCTCCCACCACACATTCAAACTATCATCAGTTTTGACTATAAATCTGGAGTTGTTGGAACCATTTTAAGTTTGTTGAGTTAAATAGAAAGTCCCGTAGATGGATCGAATAAAAATACCAGAAAACAGTGATTACCGGTAAATGCTATCAACAAAAACAATGTTCTTAACTTATGCAGCAAGTTTATGCAAGGTCTACAACGTAACCCCTCTGTAACCTCTATGCAAAGCCTGACGTGCACCTCCTGAAAATTGGAACTTTGCTCAGCGTAGATGCAAACCATAAGCTCTGTGATTGGTATTTTTGATAGCAGTGTTTCTGAAGTGAAGTCATACATATCCGAGTGTCTCCTCAATTAGCATAACGAACCCCAACACAAACCAACTCACTGAGCAATTGATCGTAGATGTGCAGAATTACAAGCATTGGTATGATTGTGCTTTGAGTGGAGTTCAAAGATAATTTCTAATAGCTAGGACTGATCTGCAGAACAATTTGGCTAATTTATATTGCTTTGTAATGGTGTTCCAAATATGGTTGGGACGTATTTCCAGCCCTTCTCTAGCCCTCGGTATCAAGGGGAAATAGTGTGGTAAAAGTGTAAAAATTCAATTGACTTGAATGGCTGAGCAGAATTGCACTGACAGAACTTTCTGCTTGGTTGAACCTGCAGTATTGTATGGATTGGAGAGGTCACATGCATGAGCTTTTTGATGACTCAATACAAAGCAATATAGAGAGCACTCTTTTTTTATTTTATGCTGTTTTATGGGTCTTAATGGAAACAGTTGGTTATGATTAATATATTTTAGTAGTAGTGTGACCGCCACTTAAGGGGTAGGCATAAGGTTCTCTGCCTCAGCTCACAGAGATGAAGTGGAAGTGGTTCACTGTGCTCAGTACTCACTCGCACCAGTCTTGTCTTGTTCCTTAATACCCAAAAAATGGTCAGTTGAAAGATGGTGACCATCTTTATTTGCCCTCATTCACCATCTGATTCATATATTAATCTGTAAACTTAAGTCAGGCCATCATGGTGAAGAGTGTGACCAACTGTGTTCTAGGTGACTCTAATCCCAGCTGTTTTGAGAACATCTTCCCATGTGGTCCTAAATGTTTTCCCAACCAGTGAAATGGCATCAGACTGAGAGAGATTGACACTTCTCGTGTTTCTACCATTTGCGTATAATCCCAATGTTGGCACTTTATCGCCAAGTCTGATGGTCTTGTAGCCGATTCTTGCCATGAGTGGCTCCACAATCTTGTCCCGCAATCCTTGAGCCGTTCTTTGTTCTTGACCATGGTGGGGATTTGGAATTCTGTGAACAGTGGTCGTTTATAAAAGTATAAAGATGTTACTCCCTTTAATTTCAGCTAGTTACTTATATAGATAGTTGGATATCCTGAAATGTTGTTGCTGCCAAATACTAATTTTTTTGCCAACTGCATTATTGTGAGGGGAGAAATTTTTAATCAAATGAAATTATGTTGAAAGTGCTCCCTCTAGTGGTGAATACCTTCATATTTCATGTTACTACGTCATTTCCATCTCATGAATCTGTCCTTCACTGTTCTCAGACACAATTTAATCTGCGTGTCGTTGGAATGGCTGCTTATAAAATCCATTTGGTCTTGCATAACAGTGCAAACCTGTCAGAGAAGAATCCAAATGCCTCATCTGCCAGAAACAGTTTTTGTTTTGGCCGCTGATGGGAAACACAAGGAAATTAATGATGTGTTGATCCACTGGAGTCCACTGATGGCTGTTTGGAACTTATTTTGGCCTGTTTTTGAGGGTTTTAATCTTTGAGAGCGAGTCAGGCGTGTTTAACAGAGTTGAGTTTCTGCCAATCAACAGATGACTCCAAGCGTTATTCAGCAGGAGAAAAAACCGAGTCCAGACGGCCTTGATGGTTATGCACTATCTAGAGAAGATAGCTGCTTTGAAAACGATGTCAGCGCAGTTGATTAGAACAATGGCCACTTTGAGACGGTGATTAAAAGCAGTTAAATCAACAACAGTGAGTGCACAAAGCCCTGATCAGATTAAGAACTAGCTGATCATTGGTGCAAAGATTGGGTAAATAAAGTTAAATTAAACAGTTTGTACAAAATTATTCAGCATTTATTTGCTTTAAGGATAAAAGCAATTTTACTGACAAATGATCCTTGGGGTGTTCCTCAGTCTTCCGCCCAAAGTAAACTGGGTTAAGGGCCAGCAGAGCAACATGAGGTCTAAAAGATTAATGAATGATAAGTAATAAAAACAAATGAAGATTATTTCTTCTACTATTCAAAAAAAAATCTACTTCCACAGGGTTCAGCTGAACTAAAATCCAAATTGAGTGTTTCCACCGCGTTTCATTGGTGTACATCTCTAAATGGAGTTAGACTGGCAGTGGAACACCCTTCTGGTTGATCTTTTTCTTTAAAAGGAAACATGTGGCCCAAGCACCCTTCATCCGGACTCATCTTATCTCCTCAGTAATTAAGTAGAGAGACGTTGCAGAGCTTGAGGCTTTATCTGCTCTCTCAGCGAGTGTCCAGGAAGAGGAAGAGTAGTTATCTTCAGCTGGAGGGTTTGAAGCTTTCACAGGTTTAAGAGGGGCGTTATTCGGTCCTAATTGGACAAAGGTCATGGCTCCATGTGAATCAAAGAGAACAGGCCTAGCTGAGTTATTAGCATTTAGTTCCTTGTAGTTGTGAAAAGTTATAGTAAAAAAAGGATAATGCTTTTCATGCTGTTTTAAACCAACCAACCAACCCACCTATCAACTGACCAACTTACCCACCGGTTAACCGGCCAACAAACCAACCAACCACTATCCAATCGACCAACCGAGCAACCAAGAATCCCACCAACAGGCCCACCAACAACTAATCAACCAACCCTCCCAGTCTAGTTGGACTTAGGTCATGGCTCCATGTGATTCAAAGAGAACAGGCCTAGTTTTGTGAAGTTTTAAACCAACCAACCCACCAACCATCCCATCGCATCACCCGACAGGCCAAACAACCAACCATCCCTTTGCCTGACAGACTAACCAACACACCAGTCACCCCTTTGCCCAACAGACCAACCAACCAACCATCCCACGGACCGACTGACCGACCCACCAAGCAACTATCCCATCGACCGACCAACCGACCCACCTACCAATCATCCCATCATCTGACTCACCAACCAACCATCCCACGACTGACTGAAAAACCCACCAACCAACCATCCCACGACGACTGACCGACCCACCAAACCAACTCACATACCCACCAATCAAACAATCATCCCATCGACCGACCCACCAACCAACCATCCTACAACGACCAACCAACCCACCAACCAACCAACCCACCCACCCGCCAACCAACAATAACTAACCAAGTGAAAACTGTTGGGAACTAATTGAGAGAGAAACGCCTGAAATCTAGACCTGTAATCTGAGTAGAGTGTGAAGTATTCTGATTTTCTTTCTAATCTTTCTCTCCCTAATTCCAGAGGCCTCGGATTCGCCCTCGTTGGAGGACTGCTGTAAGGACGGAAAAGAGAGAGCGCTGGAGTCTCAGGACTGTTCCAGTCTGCCACTCATCTCTGGCTCTACAACCTGCAGGTCTGGGAATACACTTAAGAAATTCATTTAACTTAACATAACCTCACACTCCTTACAGGAAATTGACATTTTATCTAGTTAAAAATGAGTAGAGCAGTGTACATCATTCTCGAACTGTTTTCAACTTGGACCGGTTTATTGTAGCCATTTATTTCATGGACCGGTAGAGTGAAGTCATCGTCATGTTCAAGGAAATTGAATCCCGCTTTACGACAAGGAGCGTTAACTTGCTGGAAGTAGCCAACAGAAGATGGGTACACTCTGGTCATAAAGAGATGGACAAGGTCAACAACAATACTCAGAGAGGCTACGCTGAAGACACAATGCTACCAAACGGTACCAAAAGTGTTTCAAAAAAATATCCCCCACACCATCACACCACAACCACCAGCCGTAACTGTTAGTACAAGGCGAGATGGATCCATGTTTTCACGATGTTGATGCCAAATTCTGACTCTACAATCCAAAAGTCGCAGCAGAAATTGACTCATCAGACCAGGCAACGTTTTTTTAATCTTCTATTGTCCAATTCTGGCGACCCTTTGCGAATTGTTGTTTCTTTTCAAAGCTAACAGGTATGAAAAGGAGCTGTAGCCAATCCGCCTGAAGGTTCAGCATGTTGTGCGTTCAAAGATGTTCTTCTACAGACCTTGGCATAAACGAGGCATTTCTGCCCACAGAACTGCCCCTCACTGGATATTTTTTTAATCTTTCTGACCATTCTCTGTAAACCCCAGAGATGGTGCATGAAAAACCCAGTGGATCAGTAGTTTCTGATTAGAAATTTGAGTTAACAAGCAGTTCAACTGGTACCTAATAAAGTGGCCGGTGAGTGTTTGACTCAATTTCTGAATCTAGGAGATTTCCCCTGAGTTCTCTCTCTCTTAAATCGCATTATGACCAGGTTTCTCTGCATTTATGTTCCAATCTCCATGAAGAGAGAACTACCACTTGTCCACTTAAAGCACTGGTTTTGATCCACCATACTGTATTTCGCTCAGGATCGTGCAGGAGCAGTGCTGTGGGGCCGTCCTGGAGGAAAGTGTGTGTTCTGGTGGGATCGATGTGGCTCGGGATCAGGGGAATTGTGATGCGCTTCTCTCCAGCAGTACCTGCCAGAGCCACAGAGCCAAGGTGATGCTCAGACAGGTTCCGTCTGCTCTGCACTTAGAAAGCAAGCAGTTCTTCTGATTGTTGGTGTGCGTACAGATGTGCTGTGAGTGCTGTTTGCTGGGTCGAGCAGCTCAGGAACGAGGAGTTTGTGAAATGAATCTGACACTGGTGCATCAGTGCTCGCAGGTGGCTCGTTCCTGTTGTACAGGTGGGGTAGACACACTCGATCACTACACACATGATGTACTGAAATCCATTTTTCTCAAGCATGAGACGCTGCTGCCCTCTAGTGCTCACACAGATCTCATCAAATGACTCAATGTTTCTTCAGATTCGCAGCCTCAGAACCCAGAGGAGCAGTGCAAAGGTACAGGGAAATCCTCTACTGACCAAATCCTTAGTTTATTCATCCCAATTGTACTAATCATCATTTAATTTTAATCAGCGCGATTTATTTAATTCATGCTGATTTTTGTTTCATTTTAAACTTGTTATTTTAGCTTGAAATCCAACATAATGGTATTTGTTTTGGCACTGCGCAAAAAGCTCTAGAAGGCGTTAAATATTTACCATTGACTGGGAAAATTCAAAGAAAATAGATGAAACATAATAGAGAAATGTTTATTCATCACTGAGAGCTCCCTAACAACCAGGCTGTTTACCTAGCAACCAATTTGAGATATCTCTATCTCATCTTTGGAAAATCATAGAAACATGAGAGTGGGTTTATTTTACTCATAGGCCCAAATGGTACATTATATTAAGTCACTGACCCCATTCATAGCAACCAGGCTGTTTACCTAGCAACCAATTTGATATATCTCTATCTCATCTTTGGAAAATCATAGAAACATGAGAGTGGGTTTATTTTACTCATAGGCCCAAATGGTACATTATATTAAGTCACTGACCCTATTCATAGCAACCAGAATGTTTACCTAGCAACCAATTGGAGATATCTCTATCTTAGCTTAGGAAAATCATAAAGACATGGGGGTTCATTTATGACACTCAAATTTACAACTTTTTCTTTGTAAATATGTATAGCATAGTTTTGACTTTATTTACTTATTTATTTATTTTTCCTAAACAGGCTCCCTCAACCCAACTGGGAATGTTTGCTAATTTTTCTAAGCTAACCAATAGTCTCTAAATCTACAAATAAATTACATATTCATTCAGTGTGGCCACATGTTAGATAAATCAAATGCAGTAAAAATAAATGAATATATGTGTGATTATTTATATTTAAATCAGAGGCTCCCCCTAAAATGCCGGACCACAAAAAATATTCATAAAATCGATTCCTCCATACTTCATTTTAACATCCACCCTGTTATCGTTCATAAATGAATTAACTTCTATAGGAAGGACTTGAATACAGTTTGATGCCCAATACCTGATGTTTGTGATTACTTGCTGAAGCCTCAGGGTGTGCTCAACGCTGTCTGAACGGTACCTGTAGCTGCCTGGACGGATTCAAACTGAAAGCAGATGGAAAAAATTGTGAAGGTCAGGAAACTTTCAGTTGGGAGATGTTTTGATCATTTGAGTGTTGTTTTCTTAAAAAAAAAATGTATCGTTAATGCAGATATCAACGAGTGTGTGTTGGGTGTTCATCAGTGCGTGACAGGAGAGCGCTGTATAAACACACTCGGCTCGTATCGATGTCAGAGAGAGGTCAGCTGCGGGACAGGATACGAACTGACCGACAGCAACAAGTGTCAAGGTATCATTTAAATAAATACATATCTGTTTGGAGATAAATCCTCAGGAGTACTCTGAAAGTGGGCAAACTACATGTTTTCTCATTGGCCTATGGTCAGTTTAATGGCTTAAAAATGAACCTTTTTACAAAAGGCTTTGATTGTTGGTAGAACAGATGTTTACCACCCTAGAACAGAGCATCTCCTTTTAATCCTCTTGGCCATCTTATGATTTCCCGTGTTGCTAGCTGTTATGCGTGACTGATGTCAGTTGTGAATTCAGAGCTACACGGCAGAAGAAGGGCAAATGTCTGCAAGTTATGCAACTTTTAAAGATGAATGTTTTCAGACATCAACGAGTGTGAGCTGGGAACTCATAACTGCGGGCTGGAGCTGGAGTGCCAGAACACAGCTGGATCTTTCCGCTGCCGTCCCAGAATGCAATGCAGTGTTGGTTTCATCCAAGACGCCCTGGGAAGCTGCATCGGTGAGAGTTTGTAGTTAATTTCGTAACTGCAAGTTCAAAAGGATAGGGCACATAAAATAATTATGTCAAATATAAGTGTATTAAATTACATTTATGCAATTATGCATAGATACGTGAATCCTATTAAACCAGTAGCATTTCAGTATATAATGTTCATATTTTGGTCACAGTCAACCCACAGACCAGCTCCAAAGATCTACAGCTGCAGATGGCGCATCCTGCGGGAGAATTGCAGCCAGGCACAGGAAGTTATCTTTTCAAGTTATCATACATTGACCACATTTTTAAAAGAGTCATGAATGGTCAAATTAAATGGATATAGCAATTTTTACATTAAAAAAACGTGGTTTATTTGAAAAAATTCATCTCTGTTTTGCTATGAATCCCTCAGACTAACTCTGAAAGTGGGCAGGGCGTCTTATGCTACCTTCTCTCTCATTGGTCAAAGGTTTACTGTCAGTTTAAGGTGTTAAAAATGAACTTTACCCTCTTTTTTCAGAATATCAACACTTTCTATGCGTTTACATAGCTTCCGAGTTGAATGAATGCATGTTTAGCTCAGCTTAGCATGAATCAATGAATCTTATTAGACCAGTAGCATTTCTGTATAAAATTATACAATAATTCAATATTTATACCAGTTTTCATATTTAAACTATTTTATAATTGTCTTTATATTCAGTGTGACAAGCTTGCACATTGTTGTGGTAACAAAATCTCCCGGAGAAAAGTTATGGCCAGAAGTGGCAGACCAACAAAAATCTCAGATGAGACGCAGGATGGTGAAAACAGTCACAGTCAACCCACAGACCAGCTCCAAAGACCTACAGCATCACCTTGCTGCAGATTTGCCGACAGTCACAGGAAGTTGTTTTTTTTCCTGCCGTTTTTAAAAGGCTCCATTATACCGGGAAATTGAGGAAAAGTTCCCAACGATTTCAGCCTTTTTGCTGGTCTATCAGCATTTTTGCCTTTAATTAGAACGGACAGGAAGAGAAACAGGTAGAGAGAAGGGGAGGGTTTGGAAATGAGGGTTTTATGATATTCTCATGATTGTTCAACCATTGTAATAAAAAATGCTACTGGTCCAATCAGATTCAATGATCTATGCTAAGCTAAGCTAAGCTAAGCTAAAAGTGCTATCACCAGATCTTGATCTACAGTTCCTTTAACTGAACCATTGGTAAGATGCAGAACGGCAATCTAAATCTACATTTACTCACTGTCTAGCAGGAACTATCTCTTTAAGAATCACTCTTCATAAGACTGTTCTTGCAGATATAAACGAGTGTGTGAGTGTGACGGGACCGTGTCCACCGGGTCACATGTGCTTCAACACAGTGGGCTCTTTCACCTGTCAGAGACATTCGGTCACATGTGGACGAGGATATCACCTGAATGCTGAAGGGACCCGCTGCGTAGGTGAGCACCCTGTAGTGTACATACACAGGCTTACTTCACTTAGCCTAGCATTGTAGCGTATTCGGAGAGTATTGTAACATATAATCAGAAAACCAGTTTCCTTTCAGAATCAACATTTTCTAAGAGATACTATACTACAGAATACTCCCACAAATGTGAGACATTGATTGCCAATAAGAAATAATCACAAAAAGTGATTTTTCTAACAAATTAATTCATTGCGAAAATAAGTACACCCCGATTATAGTCATAGGAGAACATCCACACTTAAGACTATAAAATTACTTTAAGGGGTGTCCTTCAGATAGGTGGCTATACAAGGACATTACTTAACAAAGAGACACCCTTCTCATTTCATGCAGTCAACAATAACTCCCCATGGACGAAAAATGTCACAAAATCTAAAAAAGTACATAGTTTCATGTTTTGGAGTTAAAAAAAAGTTCAATAAATCAAAATTGTTCTTTTTTCATTGAGCTACTAGTTAAATTTGTACTTTTTAAAAGGTGTGCACTCATTTATGCTGAGCAATGTACTAGGCGAGCTGTTCTAGGGAGAGGGCTGGACGGTATTGTGTTTTTGGCCGGAGAACCGCTGTCACCTTGTTTGTTGTTTCTAGATGTAGACGAGTGTGCGGGGCCTGAGAACTCCTGTGATGGTCACGGCTGCATTAATCTGCTGGGCTCGTACCGCTGCGAGTGCAAGAACGGCTTCATCTTCAACAGCATCAGCAGAACCTGTGAAGGTCGGAAAGTAGCTAAAAATTTTATATGTTTGCACAAAGCCATTTTATTACTTTTACAACTGAGAAAAAATTGAGATCACAAAATCACAACATTGGTCAAAAAAAGTTTAATGGGTTAAAATGAACTTTTCTTCACAATAGGTTCTGATTGTGGGTAGAACAGATGTTTAGTAGCTCTACGCCCTGGAACAGAGCATCTCTTATACAAACCTCTTGGCCATAATAAGGTTTTGGCATCCTGTGTAGCTAGTTGCATCTATTCCCTTTGGTTTTAAAGGTATTTGGAGAAAGGGAGAACATTCTCTGCACAATACTTTCTCCCTTTGCTTTCATGACTTTGATTCTGATCAAACTAATTCGATTATAGCGAGGCAAGTGTAAGAATCAGATGGATTTTATCAATAAATGATGACATGGTTATAATTCTGTTTTTCTTTTAGATATTAACGAGTGCAGGAACTACCCCGGGCGTCTCTGTGCTCATAAGTGCGAGAATATCCAAGGTTCGTACAAGTGCAGTTGCACATCTGGATTCAGACTGGCAGAGGATGGCAGAAACTGTGACGGTACACAAGAACTAAACGCTCTGATTTCATTAAGTCTTCATTCATTCTCTTTTAACCCCCTTTATACACTCCTTTCTGACATTTTCATCACAGATCTGAATGAGTGTGAGAGCAATCCGTGCTCTCAAGAGTGCGCAAATGTGTATGGCTCCTACCAGTGTTATTGTCGCCGTGGTTACCAGCTGAGTGACGTTGATGGTGTCACCTGTGAAGGTGAGCATTATAACATGTTTTCCACCTAAATACTTATACAACTGCTGAATTAACTCCCTGTTTTTCTGGGTTTAAATAGCTCCACGTACCTTAGAGTTAAATGAACTGTAAAATAGATGATAAATAAAGATTACAGGAAATAGTGGGAGGGGTGTAATCCCTCAATCTCTAAATTGGTTCATTTAACAGCTTTGAATCAACCTTGTAATTTATCAGCGATTATTTTACCTTGATGAAGCATTTGCATATTTTACGCTCACCGGCCACTTTATTAGGTACACCTGTGTAACTGCACTTTAACGCACATTTCTACACGGCATCAAAGCAATGCATCAAGGCATGTAAACATGGTCGAGACGATCTGCTACAGTTCAAACCGAGCATCAGAATGGGGAAAAAAGTTGAACGTGGTATTATTATTTCAGAAACTGCTGATCGACTGGGATTTTCACACACGACTATCTCAAGAATGTACAGAGAATGGTCCAAAAATTAGACAAAAGGGGTTAAACCCTGCAATAGCAAAGTGTACCTAATAAAGTGGCTGGTGAGTGCATATCTGAGATATAAAGCAAGGTGTTTCAATTTCACTGTCCACATCTTGTAGATGAAGGAAAAACATATTTGTCACGCACATTAATTTTAGCATATGCAGACAAACGTATTTAGAAACTAAACTAAACACTCAATAAGTGCTGGACAGACTTTCTTAGTTTGAGAGTTTGCACCTTTTCCATCAGTTTTCACCGCACTAAAGTCAAACGCTTAGGTTTCAAGTCCACGAGACCGCAAATCAATGAGAACAGATTTTAAAAAGCAAGTGAGCTGACTTGAAAATCAGGCTTCTTGAAATGATTCATTTTAATTGGAAATTAATTTTAATCGAAAGACAAAATAAAATCCTGCACAGGACAGAAATAAAAGAGGCATTAGCTTGGGAGAGATGTCCTACTCCTCCATCTGTCCTTCTTAGAGTTTGGACTCCATATCTCAGATTTTTTTTACTGTTTAAAAAGGCAATTTTGATAGATCGACGCTCTGTATACGTTGCGTTTATTCAATTGTATTTTCAATTGAAATTCAAATATTGGCGCATTTTTTTGTCATCTCTGGCGGATTGTACATATGGTGACCGCCAGGTGGCGACCCTGTACATCAATGACTACAGACGCATAAGTTTAGTTTACATTCAGGTTCAGGAGTAGAACATGAAGAAATAACAAATAATAAAATGACAAGAAACAAAAAAATTTTTTTTTTGATTTGCCAACAACTCATATTTTTAAATATGACAATTTCATCATTTTATTTTTACATTTTCAGCGAACAATGAAAAAAGTCGTCAATATTTCCTTTTCAAATTTCAATTCTGAAAAAAAAATTGAATGAAGGCAGTGTACACGGGCACTAAATAGTCGAAGTGTAGGCATTTTTTACTAGAAAAGACCGCCAGCTAGGATAAGGCTCTTAAAACAAACAAAACGAGAATTTTTGTGTTTTTTTTCTTTGTGTGATTTTGAATTACTGCACTCACCTGAAATAAAAAAAAAAAGTCAAATGCAAAAACACATTTTTTCATTTTACGGAGAATTAAATAGTGTTTTGCATTCTATATATTATAAAGACAGGAACATTGCGTCAAATTTTGATTCGCGATTTTGAATTACGAATCATAAATTGAACGTAATGTACATGGACCATGGAAATATACACTTTCCACAGGAATTAAAGTTCCTGTAACAATTCACTGAGATGACACACCATTTAATTGAATTAACGCATCTGTCTGATGTCTGAATGCACCTGTGTGTAGACATCGACGAGTGTGCGCTGCCCACCGGTGGACACATCTGCTCGTATCGCTGCCATAACACCCCAGGCAGCTTCCACTGCTCCTGCCCCGCCAATGGGTACACACTCGCCCCCAACGGACGCAGCTGCCAGGGTCAGACTCACACTGACATTACCCTTCCATTACATCAACACTAGTCATTATGTTACTAATTAAATTAAATCTAGATTTAGATTTACATCACTTCTAATTAAACAGCTGAGCATCATTAATTGGGATGCTTACACTTAATTGTAATATAGTTATTAATAAAATGAATATATCAAAAGTATCTGTACTAAAGTAGCAGTTATGAATTGGACCAACAGTGTGTTTTTTATGTGTGTTGAACAGATATTGATGAGTGTTTGTCAGGGACTCACGGCTGCTCCGAGTCCGAGAGCTGCTTTAACATCCAGGGAGGATTCAGATGCTTGAACTTTGACTGCCCTCCCAACTACCGGCGCTCCGGAGACTCGTGAGTGATGCCAGTCTCTCTGTAGGAACATATAAATACAATACAAACCACTAAACATGTGAAAACCCCAAAAGATACGGTGGAAAAGTTTGTGCACCCCTGTAAATATTCATGATTTCATCTGCTGATATTGACTTGAATCCATGTGAGCCTCCCAATCCCTGCACTGGACACACAGCCCCTCCCAACCACCATAATTTCCTGTAGGTAGCAAGTGTTTTTCTTGGAATGCCGTGTTGCTTTTCTGCCATGCATCCCGCTCCTTGCTTTGCCCAAATAACTCCATTTTAGTTCCATCGGTTCACAGCAAATTATTCCAAAATGAAGCAGAAAACTCACGCCATCTGCAGCAAGATGATGCTGTAGGCCGCTGGAGCTGGTCTGTGGGTTGACTGTGACTGTTCTCACCATCCTGCTCCGCAGCTCATCACCACTTCGGACTGAAGTTAGAACTGTGCTTCTGGTGTTCCAGTTCCGCACAGTTGAAAGTGAGAGCTTAAATCTCTGAGAACACTTTCTGTATCCTCCACTTAAAACCATGTGAGAGTTTTTTGAGGTGCCCATGTTGCGACTCTTTAGAGAGAGAAAACACAATTTAAATACTTTAATACTTTCTCAGTATTGGATTCACCTGTGCTCGGAGGTCAAGGGTCACTGAGGTTACTAAACCGATTAGGAGTTCTAATAATTAGTGCTTAAGGTATTGAAATCAATAAAATGACAAGGGTGTCTACATTTATTCACACGCCTCATTTTGTTTAAATAATTCTTGCACATTTTCCATAAATCACATACACTTTAGTTCACTTTTTTCTCTATAAAGGAAAATCATGAAAATGTACAGCGGTGCCCAAACTTTTGCACACCACTATATTAATGCTTGACTTGAACACTTCTATAAGAACTTATTGAAGATTTTTTATCAAGGATAAAACATCAACGATGCAACAGAATGTAAATAAGAAGCAGATTATTTGTTAAAAAATGTATTAACCATAAAACATCTAAATGAATCATAATCTGAGTATGAAGAAAGCAACCATACGCTCACAAAACGAATAAATGACAGGTAGGTATTCAAAAATAGTAGTAAAATATCACCAGTGTCTGCTAACTGTGCATGAGCATTGCTTTTGCTGCAGGACCAATGCATGATTTTATGCTAAAGCATAGCTTAGAAATCCTGAGACTCCCCCCTTTGTTTTCTACAAAGGAAACATAATAATAATACATTTTATTTTAAGCCACCTTCAAGGACACCATGCAAGAACATTTAAAACAAACAAAATGGATACAACTACCAGACTAAAACGCTAAAAAAAAATAAAACACCACCAGCAGAAAAGTCGAAATAGCAAAGCTCTCAATACCAGGGCTGTTCTGGACGTTGGAAGAAAGCTTGTTCCGGAGGGTCGGAGCTGCTGAGCTAAACGAATGCACATCCAGAGAAGGTTTCACAAAGACAAACAGATCTGAGGGGTTGAACCAGATTGTACGTCAGTAGGATTTTGAACTGGTTCTGGACATTTTTAGGCACCAGGGAAGGTGTGTCAGAACTGGGGTGATATGCTCAGTGCGGGCATTCAATAAAATATTGAATATTAACACAAAAATAAAAGGTGTACTTTAATTACCTTAACTCCGATTGGCTGTTGAACATTGACAGATTTGCAGTTACTTTCAAAGAGCTCATAAGACGAGAAAAAAAAGTATATGTGGGTTTTTGTCATTTAATCCTCTCTGCAAAGTCAATTTGCTTTTGGTTCCATCCTGTTTCCAAACAAATTTACACAATTTGGATCAGTTTATGGTTACAAAAAGGGTGTGTCTGCCTGTTACTATGAATGCTCCTCCCTCTATTAATGTGCCCTGATTACATCCTGTATAAAAGAACATCATATGAAGGAAGCGATTTCCATAATTTATTGTAATTTTTATGGATAACAAACAGTGGTCGGGTCGGTTTACATGTGATGTCACTGTAAATGCTCCTCCCACAAATAATATACATAAGTATTTCCTGTCTCGTAAAGCATTCTATGAAGGCAGCACTTTCCATAATTGGTTCTAGTGTTTATGGGCGTGGCAGTTTATGTATGATGTCACTGTGAATGCTCCTCCCACAATTAAAGTGGATTATTTCCTGTTTTGAAAAGCATCGTATGAAGGCAGCGACTTCCATAATTATTCCAGTTTTTATGACGAACAAACAATGGGCGTGGCAGTTTATGTATGATGTCACTATGAATGCTCCTCCCACCATTAATGTGCCCTAATTGCTTCTAAAACAGTCCACTGGACGCAGCACTTTTCAAAATTTGTTCTGGTATTTATGGAAAACAAACAATAGGCGTGTCAGTTTACATATGATGTCACTGTGGATGCTCCTCCCACAATCAAAGTGCATTGTTTATTTCCTGTCACATAGCGTTTCCTAGAAAACAGTCTCTTGTATTTGTGTGTGTGTCAGTCTGTGTGCTAGCCATGTGAATGCTCCTCCCCTCCACAAAACCCCACCCCTCACAAACCCTAAACCCCTCCTCCTATGCATGTTTAGTAACCCCGTCTCTGTCTGTGTCTCTGTGTGTGCAGCCGCTGCGAACGCTTGCCTTGTAATCAAACTAGCGAGTGTCTGGCCTCCCCCGTGAGGATAACCTACTACAGCCTGACCTTCCCCAGCCGAATCCCCATCCCCACGCAGCTCTTCCGCATGGGCCCGTCCACTGCAGTTATAGGGGACGACCTGGAGATTGCACTAGTGGGGGCGGGTGCAGCCGGGGGGTTCTTTGCTGCCCGCCGGGTGGATCATGGGGGCGTTCTGGTGCTTCAGAAGCCCATCGAGAGAGCTCAGGATTTCCAGATCGACCTGGAGATGAAGCTGAGAAGATTTGGGCACCAGAGTGTTTATCTCTTTAAGATATGGATCTTCGTTACCCCAGATGAGCTCAGTAACCAGTGAAAGAAGCAGTAACTACAGGTCATTATGGACCTTTTAAAATGGAAAGTGAAGCAATCGTGATATTTAGGGTGGAGCGTTTTTCTTTTCCTGAAACTCAGTAAATGATGATTGTCGTATGTGACGTTTACACATGGTACAATGCAATTATAACAATTATTTCACACATGAATTTGGTCAGATTTTCAATGTAACTTACTGTAACTAATGCAGAGTTAATGATGCTTTTGAGAGACCTGGGAAATTTAAATACCGAGCAGGGTAATAATTCAATTGAATGGGAACGGATCCTTTTCAATTGCTTACTCATCTTCTGAACTCTTTTAGTAATTCCTAGTTTGGCTCATGGGGGTCTTCTAGTAACTATATCAACTAAAATGGGCAAAAGCAGGGATACAAAGGCCATCTAAGGAACCTTTTGTGATTAACAAGTTTCGGGAGGAGTAATCAGGGTGTAACTAGTCAACATCAGTTCAAGCTACTCCACGCCTACACCACGGATCTCTAGCAATTCCAGACCACCTTGCCTCATATGTTTGTACCTGCCTGTCAATCTCATGATACTAGGCAGATCCAAATAATGCGTGACCCCCCCCACATCCAACCAGCTTGGTTTTAGTAACGATATGTAACTAAATTGTGTTCTGAACCCTTAAGCTGTACTTTTATTTACACCTATTTGGATGAGGCACCAAAAGCAGTCATACTTTTATCTGATTGGGCATTGTAACACACCATTCTGTTGATCGCTGACTGGTCAGTTTGATCGCTGAGAGGTCATTGATTGGCCAGAAAGATTAGGTGGAAAACTGACATAAGTGTCGTTTGGCAAGGAAAGGAAAGTGTGACACAACATCCTGTTGATTGCTGACTGGTCAGTTGCTGAGCTCAAACGGACATGGATAATTTGCATAAGCTCTTCTTGCTTTGAGTTTCTCTCTTTGTCCCAATACAATGATTTGCAGGAGTACTCTGGGGCCCTTGTTAGGAGTCATTAAAGAGTATAGAAGATGAGTCCCCAAATCAAACTGCATTCTGCATGGTATTGGTTACATAAGTATGGTCTGTTACAACGTACAATCCCTCAGAAATATAATAAATGAATTCTGGCTGGGTGCCTGGGAGTTTTGCACGATTGCATGGGTTTCCAAGAACTCCATGAAGAAGTGAATTGAGGACTTTAATTTTAACTATGATTGACTGTAAGCTGGCCCCTGCAGAACCCTGTGACCCTAACCAAGACTAACCAGAAACGTATCTGCTCCTCCCTGAACAATTCAGCCAAAAAAGAAGAAGATATTCACAGTTAAACTCACCCTTTGGTAACTTTAGTCTGTTCTGAAGCATTTTGGACAATGCTACAGATTTCCAGTTTGCTGACCTGCTTTGGATGCCAGCAGGTTTCTAACATTCTTAAAAATCTAGTTTCATTATATCTTTGAAATAAACTTGAAAAGGTTTGAAAGGAGAACTGTGAAAATCTTGTGGTTGAGACTGTGATCAAACTCTGAGCCTCTAGGTGGGGCTCTGACTCAACACACGTCGTCTGCTGTCATCATCCACTGGTTTTAATTCTGTGATTACGCATCTGTTCTTTTCTAATAAAACTTTTCTGACTTTAACAGTCGTATTTTGATTAATTTCACTGTATAAATATGAAGCAAGACATTTCTAGGGAGTTGGTAAATGTCTGATGGAGTATTAAAATGGCCACAAGAGTAACCTGGAAATCTTAACTGATTTTCAAGATGAATCAATAAAATGAGAAGCTGAAGCTCTACACTGTAAAAAAAAATATCTGCAAAATACAGTAAAAAAGCTACTGGAAAAGTCAGCATTTCATAAACCCTGTAATCATAGAATTTATTGTGAAAAACTGTAATATCTCTAATAGACCTGTCCAGGGTGTATCCCCACCTCTCGCCCAATGTGCGCTGGAACCCCGTGACCCCAAAAAAAGAATGGAAAATGAATGAATGAATCTCGTATAGAAAAGGCAAACAATTTAAACATTCTAAAATGTGTTTTGGACGTTTTTTTTAAAAAAAATATTGGATCACATGCATTTTGACAGTTAAACCATAAAAAACAGGATTACAACAAGGAAATTCTACTGTACAATCACGTAAAATCAATAACTGGTACCGTATATTTGCTGGTAAATTTTTTTTATCGTAAAATAATTTATTTTTTGACTAATCATTCCTTTAAATTATTCTGACTGTAAAAAAAGATTGTCATGTTGTGTAAATTTTATAATTTGAATGCTCGAATTGAACAGGTATAAACTGTTTTTATAGCAACTATGTTAAGCATTCAGTTATAAACTGTAAAAATCTATTCCAATGTGTAAAATATAGAGTAAAATCCTGTAAAACCGTATATTTGATGGTAAAGTCTTGGCAACTACAGCTGGCAGGGTTTTACTGTAAACTTTATACTGAATATTTTCACGATATCTTCCTATGCTATGCAAGCATACGTGAACAGAAGTGACTAGACAATGCACAAAGGTCAAAATAAAAGTCCCTGTTAAAGACGAAAAGCCCACTTTTTACACTAAACTTTGGATTATTAGTGTGTGTAGAGCATGGTTCCAATGGTACACACAGTTCGGCACATACTTCTGTTTTTAACATTCGTTTTTGGTTTGGTTGGATGGTATAACAAACTAGCAAAAAAAGCTTTTGTATAGATCGCATCAACCGATACAAAATAAGTGCAAAAAATCTCTTTATTTCTTGTGCAAACATCAATATTTACTGATTCTTGGTAAAATTAATATATTAAGAAATATATTATATTTGTGTGCCGTGTTTGATGGGTTTCCTTTTTAAATTTCATTCATTCATTTTCCTTCCCGCTTAAATCCCTTTCGGATTCACATTCCCACACACATTCACACCTAAGGGGAATTTAAATTATTCAATTAACCAGACGCATGTTTTTTTGGGATTGTGGGGGAAAAGTGACATGAAACAATGTTCCCCATGCCAATACGAGTGATTTAAACCATCCCCAATGTCTCTATGATTTTCCTTAGCTGAAATAGTGATTTGCCAAATTGGTTGCTAAGGTAAACAGTCTGGTTGCTACGGAGGGGTCATTGAAAATATTATGTTAGCGTTGTGACTAGAAGTTACACAAACAAAACCACACGTCTTTATGATTTAGCTGAGAGAGGAAACTTGGTTGCTAGGGTAAAGTTTGGTTGCTAGGGTGCTGTCAGTGATACATTTTTTTAAATTTGTTGCTATTAAATGTCACATAATTCACATACGTTTGCGCAGTGGTTGACATATTCCTACACAAATTGATAACCAGTTATTTTGACCATAATCTGACTGTGAGTACCCATCAAGAGTACACAAGCCCCCACGAGAACATCTGATTTGATTCCAATATGATTATTAACTCTTGAATGAGTTGAAGAAGCATTCATTTAAAGGAGTAATGTTGTGGATTGACTTCTTCAATCCAGTTTGTAGCTCTGGATGGACTTTCTCCAGTGAAACGAAGTGAAGAATAAACCTATACATGCACTAGTTTCAAACAAATAGTTATAATATTTGTTTACATTTGTTGTACATTAATCAGAAGGATATTAAGATGCACAGGCTAAATAAATACCCCAAAAGATGAACTTTGTCTAAGTTGTGAAGCTTCCATGATCCAAACAAAGTTTTAAAATTGCCATAAACTAAGAGATCAAAAATTCTCACAAACCCAGCTTGAGACTTTGAATGGGGAAACCCAGCATCATTTGGAAAAGGTTTTATATCATTGTCACAAAGAATCACAAAATCCACGAGTGGCTGACAGGAAACTCCACCAGCGATTCTTGTGAGCTGTGATTGTTGGCTTCACATCATCTTTGCCTCTGATTTTCGACCCCCGAATTCGGCTCGATGGTGTTATGAGCTCCACATTAAGATTGCAGAGTATTTGTGCTGATAATATTTGCGTAGTGAAGGTTTCAGCCGCCCGCTGGCATCATGCTTCTTTGATTATTTTCCCCAGTCATCACCACAGATCACTCCAAACGTGTTCACAATGGCCTGCACTGTGGGATTGGTGCTTTAACATGTTAGCTCGTCATCCCTGAGAGAAAGCTGATCCGATAGCATTAGCATGTGTGATGCTCACGTGCTGGTTGTGTGTTGTCTTCTTCCAGCAGGCCGAGGGTGGATCGAGCTGATATCATCCGCTGTGTGAAGTCCTGCCAGCCCAACGACATCTCCTGCGTGCTGAATCCCATCCTTTCTGTGTCACACACCGCTATCTCACTGCCCACCTTCAGAGACTTCAACAAAGCAGAGGGTATTGTTGTTACTTTACTTCTCCATAATGAGAACTGTCTGGCCAATTTTTTGTATATTAGTATTTTTTTTATATAATTGGGGGCTTATATTGGTAGGTCCATAATCTGAGAGTGAGAGACTATAAATATTAGGTTTACAATTGAGTCTTGGTCAACAAACTAGATTGGAATTTCGGATTTACTTATAAATTCACCCCCCCCACACCCTTCATTTAGGTAAAATCTACCCAGAGATAAATAACATTAGGGAGAACCAAAGACTTCAATACATTTTCTTTTGTTTGGAAGGTCAACTCCAATTTTTAGGGCTCAAGCACTGAAGGTGCGGACAACCCTAGTGTAATTATTGTATTAGAGTATTATTATTGGTGGCCTAAACTACGAACAGACGTCAGAAATAGTGAAAATTAACATCTGACTGGGGTTTGAAAAGTGAGTGTGGCAAAATGGCTCTATAGCGCCACCTAACGCATTTCAGCTTATGGTGCTCAAACAGTATGTCATAGGCAAATGAAATTTGGTACACATGTGTAGTGTACCAAGACATAAATAAAAATAGAATTGATTGCGTTTCCAAAATCGACAGAAAGTTAGTTATTCTGCAAAAACCAAAAAAAAATTTCTTGTGTCGAATTTTAATGAACTTCTAGAGATTGTACACTTTCATCTCCAGACTCCATCAGTCTTATCTTAAGGCAAATGGAATGTTAAAGTGCAAAGGTTTTTTTGGCTCTGTTAAATTATGTCAAAAAATGAAATTTCGCCATAAACAGGAAGTTGCTAATAAGTAAGCAATAGAATGTCAGATTGGCATCAAACTTGGCACATGTGTTAAGAGTCCATGCCTGAACACATCGATACAGCGACCTACAGTATCAATATAGTGCCACCAAGTGGTCACATAAATACAGAATTAATCAATAGTAAGCTACCTTTTTCACAGATTTATATATTTGTGATGAGCACCACCTGATTTCACCGTAACCTTTTATTTAGTTGTTTTCATTATTTAACTTGCCCATTTTCCTGAAATTTGAACAGATTTCATGTGAATACATAAACTAAAAAGACTGCAGGGCTTGATGCTTTATTCTGATGTGATGCATATATCAGGTCGCAGTGGCCATTTTGTTTGTAGTCTTAGTTTCCACCAGGAACTGCGTTTGAATTATTTTGGGTTAAATATTTACAAAATGCTAAAAATACCAAATAAACAACTATTTATAAAAAAATAGAAGACAGATATGGCAGACGCTACAAATATAGTGGACGCAATCATGTCACTTCTCCAGCCCAATAGACCGAGAGGAGTTGTCGTCACATCTGGCGCAGTGGCCTTATTCTTAGTTTCCACCAGGAGTCGCGCATGAATTGTTTTGGGGTTACATATTTACAAATGCTGAGAGAAAAACTATTACTAACAAAATAGAACAAAACCACTAAATAAATTTGCTAGTTTTAATTTCTATTTGTAAGAGATGCTCTGTTTAATAAGAAATGGTGGCAACGGTGACGTCACGCTACAAATATGGCGGATGCGATCATATCTCTCTTCCAACCCTATACTTTCTATTTACACAATATTTTAAATGTAACCTGTATCCGATTCATATGTTTACAGCTACCAAAGCAACATGTTACCAGGATGTTGTAGTAGTGCGAAGTGGAACAGATGGACACGTGAAATATGCTTAATGATATAGCTTTTAACTAAAATTTGTTACTTTTTAAGCAGGTGTACAGACACAAAACAAGTGTTTTTTACCAACAAATCCTTGTTTTCCAGAAATCGTTTTCCTGCGGTCGCCTACACCTTCCCATTTCCCGCAAATGGACACACCGGAGATCGTCTACGATATCCTTGAAGGAAATGTCCACAGCTCCTTCGACATCATCAAGCGTCTGGAGCAGGGGATGATCGTGGGTGAGTGTCACTTTGGCATGTGGCTAACAATGCCAGCAGGCTTCAGCCCAGTCTGGAAATCAAATTTGCATCAAGTGGTTTTCTGACCTAATTTGCCATTACAAAAGATTCTCCTCATTTTTCCTGTTTCTTCTTTAAACAAACCAATCGCATATGTGTTTCTTTGTGGGTACACGAAGAGGTTTATTCAGTTTAACTTGTTCCGACAGTGTGATTTCTATCTGATGATAGGCCTGTAGAGTCCATGGCATCTTCTGTGGCTTTTTCAGCTGCGTTTGAAGATGTTCATTCATGCCGAGCCCATGTTTTTCCTTCGCTTATAAGCATGTGGCCTTTCTTCCCACTTTTGTGGCATGACCGACTTTAATGTGTTCTCATACTCGCTCTGTTTTTCCAGGACACTGAAAACTCTCCGAGGTTTTTCACTTTCCAGGCGGTTATTGTGGGGGTGCTTTCACACAAATGAGTTATTGAAGAGGGGAATCATTTTGAGATTCAAGAAATATGGGTGACATTGATGAGCAACATCCATTGAAATTAAACTACAATCTCGTAGTTTGCCACAATGGTGTAGGTCTTCCTGACTGGAATTTGCTGGGTCTTTCATGCTTCAGGTGAATTGAAGCTTCTAAATTCTCCCCAGGAGTGAATGTGGCCATGGGATGGACTAGCACATATTCCTTTCACGTCAGGCACCAGCAGAACCCTGTGACCCCAACCAGTAAAGATTGGTTAAAGAAAATGGATGGATGGGTGTATGGTAAAATATTGAAATACAGTTTAAATACCCATTTTTCAGAAAATATGATTACACACACAAAAAGATTCCACTCACAGATAGTGAAAGGGAGAATACATTTACTGTCAATAAACTGTGTAAATTCATTTTAAAAAGAAATGTTCCCAATGACTCTGATCAAAACTTTTGCTTTTATTATTTTGTATTCCCGCTTTAACATCAATAACAGCCTGAAGTCTCTTGAGGTACTTGTCGCTGAGGTTCTTTATCTTGTCTGTTAGTAAAGCAGCACATCCTTCTTGGAAAAAGCCTCCAACTCTTGTAAATTCTTGCATGAACGGCACGTTTGGGTTCTTCCTAGAGTGGATCACTACAGAACCTTCACTTTGTTCTGGTGGATCCATTGACAAGAGGCTTTGCCTTGTGTTTTGGATTGTTGTCGTGTTGGAATGTCTAGAAACATTCTTCTGGTAACAAGACCATCCAACCAATTTTTCTTCAACTGTCTCCTTAGTGTTCTCCTCAAAACAGCCACGCCATATTCTTTCAGAGCCCTGTATTTAAGCTGAAGTTACTTGTGGGTTTTTCTTTGCATCCCTTACAATTTTTCTGGCAGTTGTAGCAGAGTTGTTGGTTTCAACAAAATTCCTCACTTTCCTCTTCTTAATCAGAATTTGAACACTGCTGATTGGCATTCCCAGTTCCTTTGGTTATCTTTTATATCCTATTCGTGTTTAGCTCCACTACACTTTCCGTAGATCCCTTGACAGCTCTTTGGCTTTCCCCAATGCTCAGAATTAAAAAAAAATCTGCGTCAGTGGATCAAAGTGGCAAGGGTCTAAAAGGAGCCCAGAAACTTGGAAAGTTTTCTGTTGATATATGATTTAAAAATAGAACACAGTCTTTTGCCAATAAATGGCTTCACCCAAACACCATGAGTGGGGACAAATGCTTTTGCTCTATAATTCATATTTCCTGAAAAATAAGTAATCTGAAAATGTAAAAATAAGAAAATAAACTTATGAGCGAAACTGTAACATCTATAAAGGTTTCATTTAATTAAAATATTTCAACTTTATTAAGTAAAAGTGTTTTACAGATATGTTTATGAATAAATCTGCTCCTTAATAGACTTCTGAAATGAACCCAGGGAAACAACTGCCATTGATGGTGGCGGCAGACACTCGTGGGTCTTTGTGTGACATCATAACATCTGTATGTGTTTCTCCAGGCCAGCACAAGCAGAATGGCTTCCCACCACATAAAAGCATTCAGAAAAATGCTCTAGTGATGGTCTTTATTTGGAGAGTATATTGTGACCAGAAGTAAACTCAATGGTGGTCCAGTTGACAGCTGCACTGGATATATCATGGATATGTCTCCGTTCCATTGTTCAAGAAATCTGATTGCAGAAATGCAGGCGGATGTGATTTGTGCAATATGTTTTTGTTAAAACAATGTTTGTAGAAGCTGTATGATTTTTGACTCAATGTCCTTCTATAAGCAGCGGTGGAACAATCTCCGGGGGATCTGAAACTCTGTAGTATGTTGTTCATATATTATAAGCACACATATGCGTACACCGCCTGGCCAAAAAACAATCACCACCTGAATTTTTTTTAGAAATTGGTATACTTCTACTATGCACTTTACCAGCGTACCACTCTGGGGAGCCCAAGAATTAAAATAGGACCATATGTCCTTCCTTCCTTAAGTGGATAGTGACATCCAGAGATTTAGCAAGGGTTAAAACATCTAGCCGTGTAATGCACCTGTGGCTAGTGGATGCTCCAAGTGATGCAGAAGGGAAAATGTTAAGGTTTGGGAACGGAGACATGCTGTCTGTGATCAGGTATGTGATGCTGGCTGAGGATGCTGCGTTCACACAAACTGGAGGAATTTTAGTGAAGAGTGTCAGGAGGAAGAGGGTTCGCTGTGAATCAGCATTGAGCGAGGGATCTGCAGATATTCCTGTGATTCTCAAATCTAGGTAAACATTTTGAGTTTGGAAAATATTAACTATAGAAAACAATTAACAATGTTATACGGCGTATTTATAGGGTTCGCTGAGAAAAAAAAACATTTTTAAAGACTTTTCATGTAAAAAAGTTTATCAAGTGGTCAGGGGAGGCACTCTGCATAACTGTAAGGATTTATAATCATATTTTAAAATAACTTTACTATGTGCCTAAACAACTGTTCTAAATGAACACATGGATGAAGACAGAAACCCCTGAAGATAATCAATGATATCCAATTAGACACTGATTCAAGAAAAATAAAGGCCTCTACACACCGATCCAAATTGACTTTGGCAATAATTTTCCTTTGGCTTCTCAGCAGGGTCCTCTAGGAGGTACAATAGATGCACTCCGTACCACATTTTTTAGATCTTTATGGTCAAATCAGCCATCAACAGTATAAAATGCTCAACATCCGTGATTTCTTCTCCATCATAGTCTTCTTTCTGCTTTTCTTCTCACCTGTTTCCTGAGCCAACTTGCTATGAAAATGCGGGGTCATGACATCAAAAGAGCCAGCTTTCCTGGTCGTTCTCCTTGCGAGAAACCAATCTGATATTCTTTTCCGTTGGCACCACTCGTTCGGTCCATTCTGTAATGTCTTGTTGGCGCCCAGATTCTCTCACAAATCTTCAGTGTGTAAAGGCCTTAACTGTTGTTGTTTTTCTTGATCTGAGCACTGCCTTCAACACAGTCGACCACAAAATCCTTCTCGACAGACTAGAAAAGTATATTGGTGTTTTAGGAAATGTGATAAATGTGGAGTCCCTCAAGGCTCAATCCTTGCCCCTCTCGTATTTAACCAGTACATACTCCCACTGGGCCAAAACCTATAGCTATACCCCATAAAATTACTACAACCCCATAATCTCTTTCACCTGGATAAGATTAAAATTTGAATGCAAAACAACTTTCTTCAAATAAAGACAAAACCAAAGAAGAAAAAACGAGGTCTTTAAGGTTAAAGGCTAGTAACTACAATTAAGGTCAAGACCTTTGCTTTGACATGGCATCAGAGTCCAGAATAACCCAATGACTAAATGAGCTTATTACCAGCTTAGAAACATTGCAAGATGCTTTGTTTCCAGACAACATTTACAGAAATGGATTCATGCTTTCATCTCCAGCAGGCTGGACAACTGTAAAGGTCTTCTCACTGGTCTTCCCAAAACAGCTACAGCTCAATCAAAATGCAGCGGCTTGGATCTAACCAAAAATAGATGTCTAAACGCTGATGTTGACTTGTAAAAGTCCCATTTAAACGTTTTTATTTACCAAAATGGAATGGTTGCCAAGGTAGAATTTTTGGTTGCTATGGAGGAGTCAGTGACCTCATACTAAGTCTCTCATGCCAATATGACAAAACATAAACCACCACCATGTCTCTATGATTTTCCTTAGCTGAGATAGCGATAAGCCAAAATGGTTGCTATGGTAAAATAAGGTTGCTATGGAGGGGTTGGTAATATACATAATATGATGTTCCCTTTGTCACTATAAGTAATATATACCAACCTGCATGTCTTTATCATTTAAGAAAGCTGAGATATATGTCAGACAATTCGGTTGCTAGGGTAAACAATTTGGTTGTTAGGGGGCCATCAGTGATGTTCATGATTAGGTTTGAACAAACCCCAATTTCTCTGTGATGTTTCACCTTAAAGACCTTTTTGTTGCCGTTTCCCATTTATTTTTAAAAGCCATTATAAGTCAATTATTTTGCACACTGGTTGTTATGTTCTTGCACAAACTGATAACCTCCACAAAAGTGGTCTGCTTTCTGTAAGGTTTAGATTCCAAATGAGATCAAGGGTACCAACCTTAATAGAAATCCAGGCTAAAGACACACCTGATTAGTTGCACTTTTGTGGACTGAGCGCCAACGTCCGAACCACTACTGTGCTGTGTTTTGCTTCAATGTAAAGCACTTTGAATTGCTCTGTGTATGAAATGCCATATAGCATTAAGCACCTAACCCCCCACACCCCCGATCATGACTTTTAATCCTCTTCAAATCAATAGTCTACAGTGTTAAATGCCGGTACAGTAGTAAAACGTGAGTGTGGTTGAGTTTTTACAGGAGGCACGCCTGGAACAACAATCTCAGCTTCAGTCTGACTATATTTGACTGCAATGATTCACTTCTAATTGAGCTTGAGACACCAAACCACACATGTAGCCTTTCAGAGCGAGTGAGTAAAAGTCATGTCCTCTTTCCAGTTGTTTAGATAATAACACCAGTTTACCAGATACAAACGCTCTACACATTTGGCTCAACTTCTTTCCCTTTTCTGCATCTCCAATCAGACAGCATGTGATTATCCAATAGTGTGGTCGATCTTCTCATTCCTAGCATTTGTCCCTAGTGTTAACCCTGCAAATTTTGGAGCCAATCATATATTTCCTCTTGAATCTAGAGTGACCAGAAAACCATAAATTGTCTTGTTTACATGTAAACCTTCAATATGGCCGCCCACGTGGCCATGGACAATGACGAATGGCTGCTGGCATCCGCCAGAGTTGTTTTGTGGCATGTGCGTACATGGCTACCATGCATTTAACTTGTGCTATTTGAAGGCTTCTTGCTCTTTAATGGCATTTTGAAATGAGCGTGGGAACACATTTGCGCAGCTTCATGGTTTGGGAAGCAACCACAGACACATTCAGCATTTAGTCTCAAACAAAACAATGCTGGCTGACATTGAGCTAACACTTTAAATTATTTTTTTTTTCAATTTGCATTGGACTTTTTTAGCTATATACAGTAATCTGCAAACACTTTAGGGAAGTGGTAAAATTAAATCTTTATATAGTGGAATATCCTTGAACAGAAAATAGCAACGTTTCTATCTAAAGATGTCAATTTATGCATATCGCGTGAAATATTGTTCTATAAACGCACCATTTCCAAAGCAATGTGAGAATAAAATTGTCACTTCCTGATAAATCAGCGCCAAATGTCAAAAGAAAAATGGACGTTACTGCGTTAGGAGGACTTTTTCGTATATATCGACACATCTTAGAACACGTAGATGAAACGCAATATGCGCAGTCATCGTGTTTTTGTCATCGACTGTCATCGCAGTCATCGACTGCTCTTTGGGAACACAGCCAGTCAGTTCTGGGAGGTGCCCCAGTTTAGACAGAAAAACACATTGTCTTCTGGGACTCCATTTCCCAGCATGCTCATGTCATATCCCCACAAATTCCTGGATTTACTCCATAGTGTTTCCTTCAGTGACGTTCTCTTTGCCTCTACCTAGACTCTTCTTGGGCTTGGGCTTGTTTTTCCTAACCTGTCTGTTCCACACCCTGTTTTAAGCCTCCTACATATCTGTACCTGTTTCAGTTCATGACTCGGTTTCAACTTACGTGTGTCATTAGGTATAATTGGTGGATCATTTGTGACTGTATTCCTACAATATTGATGCTGGTTTAGAACTTAATTTTACGTGTTTATTTCTTGTGTTAATTGTATATTGTACTTTTAATTCCTCCTTATTTATTTCTTACTTGTTTCATTAAAAAATGTGCAACTGGTTGCTTCTGTCACCAAGACAAATTCCTTGCAAGTGCAAACCTACTTGGCAACAAAGCTCTTTCTGATGCTGAGATGGACAAGAATAAACCGTAATTAATGCTGCAAGCAGCGATCAAAGGGCTCGAGCATCAAAGCCTACTTAGTATAGGTATCTAAGTGAGAATTGTCAAAATTACTAAACAATACAGATCAATTAAATACTGACAACCATATCATAAAGTGTCATTGCCACCAGGTGTCGCCGTTAACATATTTCTGTAATTATTTTGGTTAATTCTTTTTTACGTCACACGTCAAAATTAGTAAAAAGCCTCCTTAGTTGGCAGCCTCCTTGCGCACATAGTCTAACAAAATTAAAAATGCTTCGCAATTAAACATCCAACATACCTCAAGATAAGCCTGATGGAGTTTAGAGATGAACAGATAAAATCTCTAGGAGGAGGAGTTCGTTAAACGGCGACACAAGCAAATGTGGTCATTTTTAAACTTTTTTTTTTTTTTTTTTGCAAAATAGCAGACGTCCTGTCGATTTTGGAAATGCGATCCATATTACTTATATTTAAGTCTTGGTACCCTACACATGTGTGCCAAGTTTCATTCACCTATGACAAACGTAGCCCACCATAAACTGAAAAAAAGTTTGGTGCAACTATAGAACTATTTTGCCACACCCACATTTCAAACCCCAATCAGATGTAAATTTTCCAAAAATACCTTTAAGAGAGTGGTTCATTAATCAAACGCCTTCAACAGTGCTGTATGAGAAAGAAGTATTTGACCCCCTCCTGCTCTTTCCTCAATGTAGACGTTTGTTAAGCCAAATTGACCAAATTTCAGCATTTACGGGCTATTTTAGTGCATCACTGACTTTTGGTAGATGTTTGAGACCCAATGGTGAGACTTTAAATTGTTATGGTGCAAAAATGAGACGTAGCTTCCAGTGATCAGTCTCCATTTCAATTATGAATTTTATTTGTTATAAAATGTCTTGTACTCTTTTGGAAACTTTCTTTATTTCTTAATAGAGATCCATCGCATCCATCAGTGTTTGAGCTTTACAAAGTACATTTCCTTAGAATCGCGGGTTATTTTTATTTCCACGTTCCCACAACTTCATCAAGTCCCAGACATAACAATAACTGTGTTTTGTCTTAGTAAAAGATGAAAGAACCATAAATTTTACATTTTGGAGAATGCTTTAAAAACAAAACCATACTGAGATACGTTGATAGCACACTACAAATAAAAGTGATGCCCAGGTTGTAGTAATAAAAGTATGATTTTTTTCTATCATGTCTTCTCAGGTGTGGTGAGGCAGGTGAAGCCACTGGTTGGTCCCCTGAACACCGTTTTGAAGCTAGCAATGAACTACGTGACAAATGGCGTCGTCTCCCACCGCAACATCATCAACGTTCACATCTACGTCTCTGAGTTTTGGTTTTAAAAATGTTCACACAAACATATCATAGCATAGTATCCATACAATGAAGATAAGTAATCTTCGTTTTCAATGGATCACAGTAATATAAGAGACATAATATTATTGGAAAGGTATTAACCCTTAGAAGTCTGCAGTCTTTTGGGGCGTTTTTTACCACTTTACAATATTAAATTATCTTGACATTTTTCTATTTATCATTTTTTCATTCGTTTACACAATAATTCCACAACAAACCTGAAATTAAAACTCTTAAAACTCTTAGTTTTTTATTAACACAAAATATTTTGGTTTTATAATAATTGAGACAAATAAAGAAATCATAAATAAAACAAAAAAGCAAAGACAAGGTCAAAACAATGTGAAAATTGTATAAAAAGGCGAATATTTCCTAAACCTTATACTTGTGCCAGAACTTTGAAAAGCACAACTCATATCACAGGTGTTGTGCTTCCAAGGGTCATCTCTCTTTTCACCACTAGATGGAACTCAATTTGGGGTTTGTAAAATGAAACGGAAAGATGCATTTTCTCACATTCATTCATTTCCCAACCCGCTTATTCTCTTTTGAGGTCACAGGGGTCTACCGATCTCAAGCGCACATTGGGTTTTTCTCACATTTTACTTTCAATTACCTTGCAGATTATGTGTATTAATGCTAAATATCAAAACTAATCATCTTTTTGAAACCTACACATATATGAAATCAAAATGAAATGTGGGTCGCATCATCTGTTGTGATTGAAACATGCACCGATGCGTGCAAAGACTTCCAAGGGTTAAAGCAGTTAAAGAGTTTTTAAAAGTGTAAAAAGAAAATTGCTATTTTGAGGTCAGCCATTGGTTTCTTTTTTAAGTTATATTTTTGGAAGTGGAAGAGGGTGAATGTATAGAAAGATTGGGAGAAGAGAGATGCCTTTTCTGTGGGCAGCAGTGGGGTTAACTGCAAAAAAAAAATTGAAAAAAATTGGGCCATTTTTATCTTCTGTTTTTTTTACACAGTTTAAGAGTGTATTTTAAAATGGTTGATTTGAAGGTTGACCTGACATTCTTGTGTAGACAGTAATTGCATCGCTTAATGTATTGTTTCCTATCACCAGTTGTGTCAATAAAACTATTGCTTTTCCACATTTCGTGTTCATGGAATGATTCAGCCGTGTTTGAACGCTGAACAATGGAAAACCGTGGCATTTACAGTATTTTTTTCCTGCAGACGGTAAGATGATGATCATCTCACTCGTGACCACTCTACTCAACAAAACCACATTTTCAGACAATAGAGAAGCTTGGGAACATTCGTTATGGCTCAACCTCTCTCCTCTGAGTGCAGAGTGATGTTGGGTCTCTGACGTCAGAAGAACGACAGTCAATGAAGAACTGCTCCAGGATTATTCAAATCAAACAGTACAATGAGATCAGCGATAGGTGAAATAGGGAGAAAGCAATCTGGACCTATTAACCTTATATTTACAGGTCCAATCCTTCTCCGTTGACCCAGTCCGAACGTACGTTCTACCCCTTCTCCACAAAGGACTATACGTTCTCAAACTATACAAATCCAGAAAAGGAATTCCAGAAAATATCCTTCCTCAGGCCAATATTGAAGATTGTGTACCAATTAATTTCACTTATCTATGCTAAGCTAATGCAAAAGGTGCCATCGCCAGATCTGGCGACGAGCTGAATACCACTTAAAACCACTTACCACCACTTAAAACTCCAAAAAAATGAAGGTGCTGAGGAAGTCACTTCGGAAGGCAGCACTTAGGATCTTTTTCTCACCACATACTTGCAGACAACATCTCCAAGTAGGTCTTGGTATGTTTTTGAGCTCACTTTAGATTGCTAAAGCATTCTCAGCGCCCCAAACAAACACTATACCATTCAAATGTAAGGAGTCAGATGTGAAAACCACCTTAAGGTAAGGAGTCACCTGGAGAAACACTGCATTTTCTTGCAGAACTGGGATGATGGGTTTATCGAAACACAAATCAGCATTTCAGAAAATGTCAAAAAACATAAGACACATCACCAACACGTTGTAGGCATGTGATATGCCCCATTCTCATCGCATGCCACCCACAGTCACTGCACATCAGCGCTGGACTATATGTGTGTGTATTTTGGTGGGGTGGTGGTCAGGACTCGAGGGGAAGGGAGGCTTTTTGGATTTGGGACGGGGCCCAGCTTTGGGACAGGCAGACGAAAAGGGTCTTAATACACACACAGACGCACACATAGATTTTCCTGGCCAGCATCCCCCTCTCCTCACCGCAACACATGTTTTAGGATCTATGTGAGCTCTCTTAATGAAAATGTTGGGGGAGTTTCTCCCACTGCCATTGTTCCTCATTCTGTCCAACTGAAAACGTTCCGTAAGCTAATGCGTGGTTTTACATAAACTCAGGTATGACGATGGCAGTGATGTAATAACTAATATAATGACCACATAATAATTATACAGGGGTGAAACTGAACTGCATCTTTTGTTTTCTGGGCTCGAGCTCAATGCGGGAAAGGAGTAGAGTGTGAAAATCATAGTCAATATAGTCTGAGATCAAAGTGATTGGAAAGACCAAATCTGAATATAATCGATTGCTTTTTATTGAAGTGCATTCAACACTCACGACTCTCTAACACCAACTCAGCATTACTTAGGCATTAGTTAACATTTATTTAATAATTTATAAACATAATGTCTATTTTGGAACTAAATATTCTCCATAAATAGAGATTTGGATTTAAGCCAAGAGGCATTTACTGTTTTTTTTTTTTCAATTTTGCAAAAATATTTTACATCCATATCTCAAATTCTAGGCACGGTGGCACAGTGGGTAGCACTGTGGCCTTTCAGTTAGAAGTTACCGGTTCGAGGATCGGCGGGGACCTTCCTGGAAGGAGTTTGCATGTTCTCCCCATGCTTGCAGGTACTCCAGTTTCCCCCACAATCCCAAAAACATGCGGTTAGGTTAATTGATCAATCTAAATTCCCTTTAGGTTATTTTCCGATGTGCGCTGGGGACAGATAAGCACCTGCAGACCCCCATGACCCCGAAAGGGAACAAGCGGACAGGAAAATAAATGATGAATGAATGAATCTGAAGTCAAGAAAACTACACGATTCTTTTTGTCTGCACGAGATATTTGAAAAATCAAAACCACACCATTTATTTTCAACAGTTATCCACTAGATTGTCAGCTCCACGCTCAGATTATGCATTCATGCATTGTAACACGTATTTCCACATTTTTAAGATTCGCACATCGACTTGCAAGTCCATCAAATGTCACACAGTGACACTAATTATTTTGCAACAAAAATAGCTCCATAAATAATACATTCTATCGAATAAACAGTTCAAATACAGAAGAAATCACTTGTTTGTTCAAAGGAAAAGCAAACGATTAAACCTCTAAATGGATGGGTGCAAGTAAATGCATGGTTATCATAAAGCTACTGGCTCAACTGGTGAGTTCCTGGCCAACAGGTGGCAGACTAACACAGCACTTTGCTCTCTATTCTCCTAATAATACTAGGGTCCTAGCTAAAACCAGTTCAACCTGTTAAAAGATACTTTTCAGGTGACATAAAATGTATAGTATGCAAATACTTCTTTTGATTCGACCACCAAAAATGACCAGCACTACCAAAACAATGTTGCAAAAAGCAAAGACTACAATGGAAATGTAACAAGGGGTCCCCAAATGTAACAGAGCGGGTCTGGTTCTGCTCAATACTTTTCTTATTTGTACATTTTGGAGTATTAGTGATATTTTTACTCGTTTTACACCTTTTTGATATAGCTGTTGGAGGAAGGATGGGAACATCTTTTCTTGAATTGATTTATCGAGGAAGGAGAGATAGGGAACGCCTTGAGGGTGAGCTATCCCTTAAAGGGGGCCATATTTACCTGAACCCAAAAGCACATGAGTGAATCAATCCATAAGTGAAAAAAAAACAAATAACCAGAACTACACACAGAGCCCGGAGTGTGTTGGGATTCATCCAAACTCATGAAAATTCAGTTTGTTCACTTTACATGAGCCTTTATGACGTCTATGAGGTCGACCGGGACAAAAAGGAATAATGCATGACTTCAGACAGTAAAAAGCAGATCATTATTATTTTACATTTTTTTACAGCAACCAGCTCTTCAGAAAACCTTTTATGGAAGAAATATTCTGATGAAAGGTTCAAATGGAATGTTATAAATCAACCATTACATTTGTTATCACATTTTTTTTTTATAAAATGTTCTGATTCAAAGTCAGCTTTGGTTGTTTGTAGACGGTGGAATTTGGTCTTAGTGAAAATTTGGACACATTTTTGTCTTTTTACATCTCCCAATTCTAAAGCGCATCATTTAGAATTAACGAGGACATCAAAACACGAATAAAAAAACAAAGTTAAAAAACGTACTGCTTTGCATTTGGAACAAAGGGCTCGACAGCTCCGGAGTGTTAGTGCCTCAGTTGGCAGTTTGTTCGTATAATTGAATATTACGTAGTCAAGCAAGAAATGTAACATTTAGTGAACAATATAGGGAAAAAATTGGATTAAGTCCAGAAATCGTTGAAATTTTCCATATGTCATAATATAAATATTTAGAGGTGAAAAGCTAAAATCTCTAATATAAGAGTTTGTTAAAGAACGACATTGGCCAGATTGGTAAGACATTTTAGAATGTTTTTTTTTTTTTTTAATAGCGAACTTCCTTTTGGTTTTGTTTACTCACTACAATTGACTTTTTGGTAGGTTTTTGTTCCTTACATAAGTGTTCCAAATTTCAAACATGTTCTTCAAACATAATCTAAAATGCCAGTATAAAACTGAAGAACATGGGATATTATGTGTCGCAACTAAGTGGCGCTATAACTAAAACTGCAGGTTGCTATAAAGATTTGTTACGACATAAGTTTTCATAAATTACTAATTGGAGCCCAATCGGAAAATGCATGGCTGAGGTATTAACAAATTCCTGTTATTGTCAAAATTTGGACTTTCGACGACAGTCTTGCGCACATTGTTTAACAAAGTCAAAAAGCTTCACAATTCCCATATGTCTTAAGATAAGACAGAGGGAGTTTGGAGACGAAAATGAAAGAAAATGTCTAGGAGGAGTTTTCAAAGTGAGAAGAAGTTCGCAGAAATGACGCAAGCGAAATTATCCATTTTTTTGCGAAAATAACTGACTTCCTGTCGATTTTGGAAATGCGACCCATTATACTTACATTTAAGTCCTGGTACCTTCCACATGTATGCCAAATTTCATTTGTGTATGACAAACTGGGAGCACAACACAAGCTGAAATCTGTTTGGCGGTGAAGCTATCGAGCCTTTTTGCCACACCCACTTTTCAAACCACAATCAGATGTAAATTTTCACCAGTTATGACGAGTGTGCGAATATCGGTGAATTTTCAAGTAAGTTTAGGCCCTCAAACATGCACCGAAAGCTGGAAAATCTAAATTGCTCTGAGCAAATACAATACGGTTCTACCTACCTTCAGTGCTCAAGCCCTAATAAACAACACAGTGTGAGTTATGAAAACGTAAGAATAAACAATCATATGTGGTGGGTTCGGAAAGTATTCAGATCCCCTTAAATGTTCCTGTCTTTGTTAAAATGCAGCCAAAGTATTCAAACTCAGCATTAAAAAAAGCACCTTTTTGATCTAATACAGCCACAAGTTTTTTGGGGTATGACGGTGCAAGTTTTTCACACCTGGATGTAGCACACTTTTGCTGGACAGGCAGCTCAAGGGAGGGTTCTGGTCAACCCCTCCAAAGATAATGAAAGCCACTGTGCTCTAAGGAATCAGCAGAAACGTTGTTGTAACCTTGACCAGATCTTTGCCTTACAACAATTCAATCTCTGAGATCATCAGGCCGACTTAAGAGACTTATATAGATAGGTACGTGGCTTCCCTAATCAAGTTCAATCAGTATACTCAAACACAGCTGGACAGAAAGTTGGGTGTAGAAGCAGCTCAGAAGACGTGGATCATGGGTAAAGGGTCTGAATATTTCAACAATACTATGTTTTTCTGTCAATATGAGGCGGTGTTCACATTGATGAGCAAAAAAAACCCCCAAAACTTTAGATGCTACAGTAAATTAGATATAAACTAAAGGCAAAACATGTTTTAGTGAACTATTCTTCACACTAAATTGGGTCTAAAACAGGGATCTTTGATGACATTGAGCAAATCAAATAATAACTTTCTAAGACTGAAAAAGTGGACAACATCTGCGTCAGCACACTAAAGGGAAATGGGACGCACTTCAGGGGCAGTTTCACTCAAGCGTTAGATTGCTTGCACTCATAATGACATCACACAACGTTAATCCTGAGATGTAGGGGTTTTCAGGGTGTTTAGTTTGTGAATAAAAGCACACAAGTCCAAATCATGACGTTGTTGATGTCTCGTGAGATCTGCTGTCTATCATGGTAACGATTCTGAGCCAAGATGAGCGAGCTGTTGTCAGGTGATGGATTTGATCACTTGTTTCACTCCATTTCACAGAATTTGAAACCATTATGAAACAACAACAGTGCTGTATTACAATCTTTGGACACAGGAAGATAGAGGTGTAAACTCTCGAAGGATAATTGCAGACTACGTTTGATTCTTTCATAAATAAAGGAACAGATTCTTAATAAAGGTACAGAAATATAATTTATTATTAACACTTGAAAAGAACTAATAAACCAAATGGTTCTGAAGGATCAGCAAATGCAGAACTTCTGGTCGTTACATTTTTAAACAGTGATATTTTCAGTGATAAATGTAATTGTAATAAGGTTTTTGGACGTGTGTATCGTGAAAACGTACACAAAACATAATTTAAAAACAGAATTACTTTGTTAAACAACCAAATATGTCGGTGCATGCTGGGAAATCTGTCTCAATCTGAAGTCGGAAAATTAAGGTTTTTTTTAAGTAATTTAAGTTTTTTTTGTTTGTTTGTTTACTAATATTTGATAAATTCAAGTTTTATCTTTTCAAATTCAAACTTAAGTTCTTCTGAGGCTTTAGGTTTTCCGAGGCCAAAAAGGCAGTTCTGGAAGTGTGTATGAATGCTTCAGCGATTGACAGTGGCGTCTGGAGTTTCTGTTTACCGAAACGTGAGTTTCACTGCTAATTTTTTACGAATAATTTCGTTCTGCTTCACAAAGCTCTCAGCGCCCATGCTATTGCTAATATGCTAATAGCAGCTGAGATCAAGTTTCCTTGACCTGGTGAAAAAAAAGAGTCAATGTTTACTTTAACATCCAGAGATATCAAAATATAGACGTCCATTAGCATTTTAGCTTCCTTTTCTAGAACGCCTATGGGAAATGTCATTAGGAAGCTGTTGCTGCGAGTATAATTGATGAGGTGTTAAGTAGAGCGCTTACATGAGGTGCACAAGGGCTCCACTTCACCAATCTCTCAACAAAAGTGCCAAAACAAAGGATGTCTTCAGGAATATGTGGCTTTCTTTTCCTGCATGGCTGCCAGTCCCAGTTTAGATCTGGCCATTCTATTAATGACACGTTTAAATTCACTGCGGTTGGCTTTTTTCATATTAGATGTGAATCTTCTGTTAGCCTGGCCTGGTTTGGTAAGGCTTAGCATGGCCACAAGCCAGGGTCGCTCTTCTCTTTCTCTTTGTGCCAAACCACAGCCATAAATTTCCTTTCGTTTCAAAAGCAGCCGACTTTTGGAAAGATCAACTGAGTGCTGTGAATTTTAAGGTTGAACGCATTAATCAGTATTATGTGAGATATTCAGGGGTCTCCTTCGATTATATTGTCCACCACACTACACTATTTTATTTTGTTGTTTAGGGACGTTTTCTCTATAGACTTTAACTAAATGAAAACTGAATTTTACTTATAGGTCAGTTTTAGTTTTTTTTTTCTGGATCAGATTTAGCATTTTTAATATTTTGGGCTTTTTATGGAAACAAATTTCCCATAAAAGGTGCCAAAAAATAGCCAACACTTAAAAAAAAAGTGATGATATTGTAGCTTATGACATAAGATGTCATCAATGCATGTCATACCTCACCAGAATCACATTGTAGATATGTACATTTCGTTTAGTTACAAAAATGTTACAAATATTTGTAATTGGAATTACGCCAAAATAGAGGTGTGTTTTTGGTAAAAAATAGTATCACATGTTACAACCACTTGGCATACTGTGAGAGCTACTAAAAGAGACTTTCTTGTCAAGATAGTCAGTATTAGCTTCCCTGTGTCCGCGCCGTAAATGTACATTCAGATTTGTGGGAGTTCTGCATGTGTTATGGCAGATGCACTGTACACTGTACACATGTAAACGTGCCGTCTTACTGTCTTTTTCAAAGAAATCCCATATGGGGCTCTGCCGCTTTCTTTTAATTTTAGCCAATTTGCTTGATGGTGTGGACAGAGCTCGTGTGTGAAAGACCATAAACTAGAGACAAAAAGAAATTATGTAAATTATCATTGATACAAAAGCCAAGAAACTAAATTAACATGGACGGAAACAAAGAAGTTTTTTTTTTAGCACACAATACTTATTTTCCCTTTAATAATCATTTTTTAATTTATATTAGTTAATGAAAATGATTTAAAATTTTGACTTTTTTATGTTGGCCATGTTCCTAACTATAATAACCTTGCTACGCTCATCAGCAAAAGAGTCAAGTTTCATCCCATAAAATGTAAGGCGTAAGGTTCTGCCATTTTCAATACAAGAGGAAAGTAAATAAAGTGATTTATGAGCTAACCTCAGAGAAAACAACTTATTTGCTGCACTTTTCCAGTTGTTGTACTTTTCAGCTGGTTCAGTTATTTGTTATTGATGGTTTAATGTTATTTTATTTAAAACTGTACACATTTTCAGCTTATAAAACAGCACATTGTAATGAAAATTTTCATTTGGCATAGAGAGGTTAGATCTCTGAATAATAAATCTGCGGACAATGAGTTTTTCAGGGGTAACTAAAGGAATCCCCAAACAAAATTTGCTTTATATTGAAATTTTCAGAACTTCTCTCATCTTGAAGACAGCCATCTATTTTTATCAAATGTGCTCTTGCTGGATTTAAATCCATCTATAAGTTTCAAATACCATACAGCTCTGTAGCTATTTTACATGGGACAGATTTTCCAGTATAAATATTTATTTAGTTGATATTAAATCAAAGTGGTTCAAACCACAAAGTGAAATTGGCAGCGATACCCAGCCCTGTACAGCTATTTAAATGGGCAACTGGAAGACAAGCTATAGCAAAATCAACAACTTTTGGCGTAAAGTCTTCAAATCAGAGATGTTGTGGTAGAGAATATTTGACAACACTCCAATTGTGATTATTTTTAATGAAAAAGGGCCAGAAATATGCCTTTCATCAAGTATTACACACCTAAGTGCAAATGTTATAATTGCAGAAAGCATTATAGTCATTGAAACTTGGTCAGATTGGCTTCGTACAGTTTGCAGAAAACAAATGAGAGAGGGAAAGGAGTGCGTATGAATGAAGGGGTTTCCTTCAGCAGGGCCTCAGTCTGAAACCACAAGCTAAAGAACGCGCTGGAAAAGGGGACGCTGAGAATGGCCTTCTTCATATTTTCCTGCATGAAATATTTTATGAAGGATGAAAGTGGTCCCTCGTTCTTCTCGATGGACGCTGATTACCATTAAATGTTCAATCCCTGAACTCACACAAAATCTCAGATTCAGTTCGAGTGAAGTTTCCCAAGCCCTGCGACTCCTCCAGAATGATGCGGGATGTAAATGAATACAAGCAGCCAGACACTGGAAAGCAGCCCCCCAAACAAACAGGCGTCCAGTAGGAAAACCATGTCATTGTTTTGAATTGGTAAAACTGACATTTTAATGGCAGTCTGGTTGTGATTTTATCCCCATGATGTAATGTGTTTGTCCTGATACTTACACAATGGAACTGTGTGCAATATGCAATGCAGATTTCAACTTGCAGAGGAAAAAGAGTGGAGCACAAAAACTACAAAGTTTAGCGATTTGAAACAAAAGTGGGAATAAAAACTTTATTTATTAACTCATTCAGACCTGGCTTTTTTGGTAAATAAAAAAAAATCAGGAAATTTTTAATTTTCATGTCATTAAAGCTTGTTTAAATTATGATATAGTAAAAATTTCGTCATTTTTAAGAGATTTTTTTGGTCTGTTTCAGTGCATATCAGCTATAAATTATGTACTTTACTGCAGAATGAATGAAACAGCAGAGCTTTGATGTCTTAGCATTTTACGCTGCACCTGTGTTCCATGGATAGAGAACAGGAAGGATCTCAATGCTCTCGAAAGTACAGATCAAATTTAAAGTTCCTCTAACATGTCTTTCTCAGGGAACACAAAATACTGAATTAAGATTAAATAATGACAGGATTAAGTGAAATGATTAAAAAAAATTCTCACAACGTCTGAAACAAAATCCAAATAGCAAATGGAATATAAAATAACAAAATAAATTCTCTCTCTCTCTCTCTCTCTATATATATATATATTGTCGCAGGAGAGGAATCACACAACAAGGTTTTCAACAGAAAAGTTCCCCGGAGGGTGGATTTATTAAGAGTGATGAGTGGAGTGCTCGTGGCTGGTGCTGTCTTCAGGTGCTCGGTGCTCGTGTCCTCTTCTTCTTCAGTGCTCTTCCCAGTCCCAGATGTGCTCTCGTGCTCGGTGCGTGAATAGATCGGTGTGGTAGGGGTAAATGCCGTCTTCTCGCTGTCACGGGCTGTCTGGGGGTAAAGAGAGAGAGAGAGGAGTTAGAGTCTGCACTCTTCGGAGCTTCTTCTCCCTGTGGTGGTTCTCTCTCTTTTAAGCTGCCGCGCTGATGAGGCGCGGCTGTTCCTAATTTGCCCTTGATGGTGGGCGCCAGGTGTTCCGGATTTATGCCAGGACCGCGCTGATCGGGATGGACCTCCGTCACACTCCCCCCCCAAGCGTTGTTCTGGCGGGTCCTGAAACGCATCACAGATGGATTAGGGATTAAGGGTGGGTGGGGAATGACCCCCGACAAACCTGCATATCCGGCCCAGATCCGGGATAGGCCGTCTGCGTTGGCGTTGGCGGCCCCGGCCCGATGGCGGACTTCAAAATGGAAGTCCTGGAGCGCAAGGAACCAGCGGGTCACCCGAGCGTTGGTCTCCTTTGCTCTGGCCATCCATTGAAGTGGGGCGTGGTCTGTTAGGAGGGTGAACCGCCGGCCCAGGAGGTAATACTTCAGCTCCAGGACTGCCCACTTGACGGCCAGGGCCTCCTTTTCGACGGCTGCGTACCGGGTCTCGGCCGGGTTCAGCTTCCTGCTGATGTAGATTACAGGGTGTTCCTCACCTTCCTGTACTTGGGACAGGACGGCTCCCAACCCTGTGTCGGAGGCGTCTGTCTGTAGCAGGAAGGGGCAGTTAAAGTCGGGCGCCCGCAGTACCGGTTCTGTCGTTAGCGCCCGCTTGATGCTCCGGAACGTCCCCTCCAGTTCCGGAGTCCATTCGATCTTCTCCGGCTGCCCCTTCCTGGTCAGGTTTGTCAGGGGGGCGGCTAAAGAGGAGAAGTTGGGGATAAAGCACCTATAATATCCCGCCAACCCCAGGAAGGCTCTTACCTGGGTTTTTGTGGTGGGACGAGGTGCCTCTTGGATGGTTTGGACCTTCTTATCCTGGGGCCGGATCACTCCCCGTCCCACTCGGAACCCCAGGTACGACGCGTCGGCTTGCGCCAGGTGACATTTTCGGGGGTTGACGGTCAGTCCGGCTCCCCGGAGCTCCGTGAGCACCCTCCGCAGACGGTCCAGGTGGTCGCCCCATGCCTCCGAGTGGATGACCACATCATCCAGGTAGGCCGCAGCGTAGGGCTGGTGTGGGCGGAGCAGGACGTCCATCATTCTCTGGAAGGTGGGAGGGGCTCCATGAAGGCCGAACGGGAGACGGCGGTATTGCCAGTGGCCCGATGGCGTGGAGAAGGCGGTCTTGGGCCGGTCTTCTGCGGCCACTGGCACCTGCCAGTAGCCCTTCGTGAGGTCAAGGGTGGAAATGTAACGGGCCCGTCCCAGGCGATCCAGGAGCTCATCCACCCGGGGCATGGGGTAGCCGTCGAATTCCGAAACTTCGTTGAGCCGGCGGAAGTCATTGCAGAAGCGGAGGGTGCCGTCGGGTTCAGGAACCATCACGATGGGACTGGACCACGGACTC